>VFXL01000533.1:0-60001 GCA_009761765.1 Phenacoccus solenopsis | reverse complement strand
TTCCTTTAGCAGCCGTAATTGAATGTGACTGACCAGAATTTTGATGTATTATTATTAGCATTATGGTACTCTATATAAATGTAATAAAACTGGGAGTTTTCGTTCATTGTTTGGTATTTAAAGGTGCTGGTGATGCCTAAATTTCAGGGGAGAAATTTTTGGAAACTTGGATATTTTCGATATAATGTAGCAACACTTCATAAAAACCATATTACCCGCTGCACTTTGAACTCTGAGTCCCATTTAAGCCCTCCTCTCTCCCCTTTTTTACACTTCATCGAAAGTAGAATTTTGGGGAACTTCGTTTATTTGAAAATATGCTGTAAAGCTTTTTACGCGTTTCTTGAATTCAAAAAGTACAATTTCCATAGAAATTTTTCGACCACAGAATCTACATTACTTGAGGTATTCTTGTATTGAAATTATATACCGTAATTCAAGTATAAAGGTCGCGTTTAGGTGATATTAGCGATTCGCGGACAAATTTCCGCTGCTGCAAAAGAATTCCGGCGAGTTATAATACTTCCTTGGGTACGCTTTTCCGCTGTGATGATGATAACAGCGGCAATAAGAAAACTTAGCCGACCTGGTTATCACCCATAAAATCTATTAAAGTCATTTCGCCCTTCCCATTTAGTACCCTTAAGCGACGGTGGCCGATATTAAATCAAACTCGGGATGGCCGAGAATTCCGAAAATCTTTTCTAATTGGTATACGCTTTATGAGCTGAAATACCTGGCACGCTGGAATAAAGCGGTATTAATTTTGTTTTAGGGAAGATTTTGATTTTTTCATCGGTTCCTTTTTTTTTCACCGCAATGCCTAGGAATTTAATATGAAAATTCTGAAGGGTTTATTTCGATCTCTAATATATAGGGTAGGATGTATTATACGAAAATTCGTTCTATTCTTTTTTTTCATTTCGAATCGTATTAAATCTTTTCGCAAATTTTTTCATTACGTTCGATTTTTGTCGTATTCGAATGGAAAACGAGAAAATAGAATAAAGCGTTTATAGTGATGCTCGATTGGTGTGGAGGAAAAGAGGAGGAAAAGAACAAGGTGAACGAGAAAGAGGTTTTCAAAAAACACTTTTACCTTCAAAATTTATTCTGCTTTGAAGCGTTGGATTTTTTTTTTTTTATAAAGAGTAAAACTTATTCGATGATAAGCACGTCGTAAGGTTTTTCGACGTACTTTTTCTACTTTTTATTATAATTAAAGAAACGTCTAAGCCGTTAAATCACAATCATTTCGAATAGAATTAAATTTTTTGTTTAGCTCCCGCACCGAACCAGCGCGCGACAAATAACGAGAATAGAAAGCGAGAAAGGAACACGTCGAATTTAATTTCTTTTCTTTTTAATTCGTCCGCCCTCTTAAACCGAAGCCTTTTTTTCGCTGCGAGTTTAAAGCCTATTGAATTCGACCGTAAATTACGTCTGAATCGAGGTTTAGGAGGAATAAAAATTTTCGAATGTAATTTTTATTGCTGGCGATTTAATTTCGTGGGAGAAAGAGTGACACCGAATAATGGTTGAATAGAGGGCGTTATTTTTGACGAAAAAGTATGAATTTTTTCGTCGTGCTCTTGCGCTTATATTTGTAAGTTGCATGCTGTGTCGTTCATGCGAGTCCTCTGTGTTATCTGTTGTATGAGTTATATGGGTAGCTCTCTTCAGCGATACTCAACCGTGTATGTCGGCAGCGTACCTAATTTAGCGTAATATTGGAGAAAATGTAATTTATACTCGGATTTCCTATATTGCTATTGCCAAGCGGAAATTTCATCGCTCTCATCGTCGTGTGCAGTATTTTTTAATATAGAAGCATCAGTGCCATTGAAAGTATTTCTAATAAAAAATTTTGCCTATCAGAATTTCAACAATAGTGAAAACCACTACAATCGGAGAAATATGTATAGATTTGTTCGGATAGTTATTTCAACCCTACTCTTCTCTCTTTTTCTCTCTCTTTCTCGTTTGATTGAAAAGTTTCGCATTTATGAGTCGTTGAGAAATTCATCAGTAATGATGAATGGTTTAAAAAAAAGTGCTTGTATGGTTATCACAGTACTATGCTCGAAAAGCTATTGAAATCACTTATTGAAATTGCAAGGAAATTTTTTTGGAGGCTGAAAAATTAATTGGAATTTTTTCGGATATTGAAGAGATTCAAATTTGGTTTATACCTATGTTGATTTCAAAAACACCTTATGTTTGTTTTCATGTTTGATAAATAAACATATGCATAATTTTTAGCGTTTAGTAGGTTTCAAAGAATGGTTTCTTTGATACCAAAATTGCTCATTATGTGATTTCGGAGCTGAATGAGCACGGTTACCAAGATCTGGAAGTTTTTGTGTTTCAGAGTAGAGTATACAGTATACACGTAATGAATATAAAACTTGAATAATTTGTTTTTTTTTTCATTTTTGGTTTTTTTTTCTTCACTCAATTCAATCACAATTTTATTTTTTTTTTTTTTATTTTTTTTTATTAATGCCATTTACTACAGCTAAGGCAGAGGCGTTTAGAAGATAGATGCTTACAGTAGTGATTTCAGTGTTGTTTTGGTATTTTCCATGCAATTATGAAATTTTTTCATTTACATAATTTTATTTTTATTTTTCAACTTTCTTAATTTTTTTTTTTTTTGATATCGTGTGCTGCAGCTAATGGTCAGAGATATATTTATTGGTGTTTAAACTTCCTTATCCAACCAACATTTTGTTAATGTTTAAAATCTTTGCTTTTTTGATATTTTCCCATTTTTTTTTTCATTCTTGAACGATTTCTTTATTTTTTTGAATTTTTTCATTGATATTTTAAAGATTTTCTCAATTTTTCAATCATTAATTTTTTTAAAATTTTCCATCATTATTAATCTTGTGACTAACAATAAATTATTATTTTTTTAATTTTGAACATTTCTTTAATTTCATAATATTTGCTTTTTTTTTTTTTTTGAAGCATTAAAAAAAGTGTTCATATTTTATTTGATCTTACACACCTTATAGAAAATTACAGTCTTTTGCTTGTACCAAAAACTTTTAGAAAATGACCAAGGGAAAAAAATTTGATCAAAAAGATGACCAGATATAATTTGATCAAATCTGTCCAAGCAAACTTTTATCAAAAATTTGATCAGATTTGATCAAGTTTGATTCAGTTCTCTTTTCATGAAGAGCTTGGGGCAATTTGCTTTCTTCATCCTTCTCTTTCGGTCTTTCTGCGAATGAGTGATACTTTAGGAATACCTGAAAGGTCAGAAGTAGGTAAATTTCTTTCGAGTTTCAAGGAGTCTAATGAATATCATTCATTTTCAGAAAGAGAATGATATCGAAGTTTGTAATCGAACTGAAAAAAAAATCAGACCCTTAAATATTCGAATAATTTTCGATCAACATTTTATAGCGTATTGAGACAACAGAATACGATATAACGTCAGATGTGAAAAAGAAATTAATTTCATCTTGAAAAATTAAAAAAAATATATATCTGTAAGCAAAAAACTCTCATTTTTCATTTTTTGAATCCAGTATGAAAGAAAGTAACTATTCACTTGTAGAATTGATATTTTTGGAGAACATTAATGTGGTTATTTGATCTTTTTTTAATTATTCATACCTAATTTTTAAAAAATTAATAATTCGTGTGTTATGCTCGAGCATAAATATATGTAGAAGTGGGACATAATTGGCTAAAAAAAATCATTTTAATATTTTTGAAGTGGTTTTGGATAAAATGTTTCATCTCGTGAATCCAAAGACTTGTCCAATTTTAAAGAAAAAATTTTGGTATTTTTATTTATCACCCTATGTTGGAAACTTCGTATACTGAAGCTTGAAATATATAATTTTTTTTATTATTTTCTGAATATATCCATGGAGCAATTAAATATAACTTAATGAAAATAAGTACTTACCTTATTCTCTCACTAAATTTTTGAAAAATTTCAATATTTTTCTTTGAAATTTGAGTACTTTCCAGTCTTAAAGTCCACAAAATTCAGATTTAATTCAAGACTAGCTTAGAAATTGGAGAAAATTTTTTTTCATTTTATTCTAATGTACGTACCTATACTACTCACCTACTTGAATGATTTTTTTTCAATGGAAAATGTTCATAGAGAACTTGATAAGTCGTAGCACTACTTGAACGAATGCTGTAGGTACGTCAATCACCCAATTTTTTTGAACATTTAAATTGCCAGTTCACTCGAATCATGAGAATTGTGTACTAATGATTTACTAATTTTGAGGATTTGATATTAAATAAAAAATTAAGTATTTTAAAACAGTGCGAATTTTTCCATCATCTTAGCCCTTACGTGATAACTTATGTTATTTCAAGAATGGCAAACTTTAACGCTATGGTTCTCGGACTTTCCGCGAGGTGCGTTACTTGAAAATTACTATACATGAAAATAGTTGTTCAACTATTCCAAATGTCAGTAACTCAAAAGGTTCCATTTAGAAAAATTTTGACAAAAATCCAGATATCTCGAAAACTAGAAATGTCGACGTAGGACCTTTAACCTTGAAATGATACAATTGTACTTCTGAAGGTCTTCTATTACTATTAATCTTTGAATGAATATAATCGAATAATCGATTCGTGAAATCAGGTATACTCATTTTTGGTATATTTTATATTATTAGCAATCGATTTCAGTTATTGTATCGATTTGCAAGTAAACGCAAAGTTGACCCAACCAAAAAAATGATTTCAATTCAATAAATAATAATTATAATTTACAATCGTTTTCTTTACAGAATATCTTATTCGGTTCAAAAAACAAAGAAAAAAGTACACATCATATTGGTAACTTCAACTTTATAAAAGTTTCACAAACGACGAAATAATTATACTACCTACGTTATTTATTAAGCGGACGGAAACATTAGCAAGATTGTACCGTATTAAAAAATAATTACTCATTACGTGAATAAAGCACGCAAAGAAAAAATCGACGCGTTTTGCATGGCGTGAAAAGTCCTCAGCGACTCCTCGAAGATCACCGTTTTGCCACGTTTTTCCAGTCTAGACAAAGTGAGCAGAATTTTACGCGGTAAAGCGCTAAATCTACAGGACGTAACGCCTTCGTCTTGATCCGTCCATTGACGGTCGACATGGAATACGTATTGCTGCAGTAAACTGGTAACGGAAGCTTTTAAGCAAATTCGCACGAATCGTTCGACTGCAAAGTGTAAAAAATAAATGAATACAAAAATTGCGATGGAATCATTTATGTACGTTGAGGTGGTTGAAGGAAAAAAAGCGGTAAAGGAAAAATATGATGAATGAGCGAGCCTCGTGCGAAATTATGACGAGCGGCGCGGAAATACCGGTGGCCGTTATGACAAGTCACGCTAGACAACGATACCGGGCGCCGTTGTTGAAAAAAATACCTCAGCGTTGGTTTCAACTTACCGAATAGGTTGAACGATTGCGTTTCCAGATGCACGATAAAGCTGCCGCGTAGCAGGTGCAGAGGGAGCAATACCACTGTACCCGGAGTCAGCCTCAGATTGGTCTCTTCGGAGGTGTACGAGCTTTTGCTGGCGAGCCGAATGATCGGATCGACTGCGTAGGTTTGTAAAGTTTCTGCGTTGAAAAGGAAATAAAAAGGGTGAAAGTTTTAATAAGTTTTCGCACGCCCAGAATGCGAAGACGGATTGTTTTGTTACACGATACGGTCGGTGTGTACGGGATACTCGCTAGAGGACTCTAAGGCGATAAATATCCTTCCGTTGTAACTGATATGTAACCAAGATGTTCTTTCGCCGACAAAAGAATTATTCGAGGGGGTGAAAAGACGTGAACACTGAACAAGTTGTTAAGAATCGAATGCATATGCGAGTTTTTTATAAGTGGGCGTAATTTCGATTTTCTCGATACAAGAAACGAATGAATCGAGATGAGATTTTTTCATTTCGTTTTCGTTAGCGATACTCAGTCGAAACGAATTTCATCGAATACGGTACGCGAATTTCATATAGCGAATACTTCATTGCCTACGAGAACTCTAGCGAGGCTTTTTTAGGCGTACGCTTCTTTTAATTTTAAAAGTTTTTTAATATCGTCGACGTAAAAGTGTAACGAGAATGGTTGCTTTAGTAAACCGGGGCGAATTAAATTCCGCGAAAATGTACTAAGTAATTGAAAAGAAGGCCTCGCCAGATTTCATTTTAAAAAGTTTTTAAATCTAAGTCGTCGCGAATTAGAGAGGGAGTATCGCGCAACAGGATATCACGACAGTTTCACCTATACGACGTCGACGGTATTTACTCGGATGGTTCGCTCTTTGGTATTTTCAATGAGTGAAAAGAGCGAAAGAAAATTAGTCAAATGGCCCTTAAAATGTGAAAAACTTTTTTTTTATTGTTATAAATTTTTCGAATTTTTTATGTTACCAGATTTATAATTTTATTTTAATTATGACTGTATTAATTTTAAGATTAATTTTATGCATAATAATAATATAGTGAGATTTGATAGCTGGCAAAATGCTGAAGTCAAAGTTTTCAAAAAATGAAAAATTTCAAGAAAATTATAATTTTATTGAGTTTGCAAATTACATTTTCTCGTCCAGAGAATGAAATTATTTTTAGTATGTAATTTTTTCAAAATTTAAAAGTTCTAAACATGAATTTTTTTTTTAAAGAACCATCAAATTTTTTATATTTTAAAAAATGAATAATTAATAAGCAATTTGTCTAGGTCGCGTGCATGGTATAGACTTATTTGCTCTTTAAGTCTCAAGAGGCAAAGTACCCATGATTTTTACTTCACAGTGGTTCCCAAAATGCGAATTATTTTTTGAATAAACATAGTAATGATGTAATCTTGAAGGAAAGTTATGATAATCGCTCTTGGGCATAGCCAGGTTTTAGGTGGGCGGTTTTGGGTGCCTAACCCGCCGAAAGAGCTGTTATTTGACATTTTTTAAATTTTTTTTGATAATTTTAGACAATTTATCATTTCTCCCACTTGACATTATGAAAATGAGTCCCCTTCCTCCCCAGCTGCGATCCTAAAACCGGCACTGCTCTTGGGGAACCCATGTGGGGACAAAATCGGATATTAGTTGCCACCTCTTAAGTCTTGACGTGCTGAAATTAAATCTATATACTATACATGTGGCTCATTAATTATTCATTTTTTATCGATTTTTGAAAATATACAAAATATTATGCTTCTTCGAAATCAATCAAAAAAATATTATTTTTTATATCTGAAATGAAATTCAATAGCTATATGTAAATGAAATCTTCGACACGGGGCGTAACAATTCTAGCAATGTGGGAATTTTATTTATTTTTTTTTTTTTAATGGAAAATTATCGAGGTTTTATAGTTGTGAAATTACGTCAAACGAAGGACAAAATATTTCACTACTCAAATTTCTCGTAAATATTTCTTAAAATTTTTTTTTTTCATTTGCGTGCCATATACTACCAACTACATCAACATTTTGAATGAAAATTTCAAAAAATTAAATTTTCAGTTATTAAAATTTTTTAAGGGCTTACAGACGATGATTTGTTGTTTAAAAACTGGAAAAAAGCGTCGACTTTTGAATTCTTCAAGTTTCATGGAGTCTAAAATTTTTTTGGCTTTTACAAAAAAAAATCTCAATTTCTACTTTTGCATATTTTTTTGTAACAGTATTATCAAAATTCGAATAAACATTGGCACTATTGAAACACATGTTGGTTCATTTCTATGAACTAAGATGAAAATTACTCCGAATTCCCATTTCTTGAGGAGTTACCAAAGTATTCCTTACTTCGGTTGAAAAACCTTATACTTACCTAAAATACATATAAATGATGAATTGAAATAATATGAAAATGACATTTTTTTTCATAATTTTTTTAATGGCAAAGGTTCAGAGAGTTAATTTGAAAGGCAGTTTTCATTTTATTTGAATTCAACATTTATTCTCGCAAGTTTTTGTGTCTATGTAAGTTATGCTTTTGAGATCCTGAAGAGATACAGTGTATTTCTTCGTATGCATAAAAAAAAATTATATAGTGATAACAATTTTCACATTATTTCAATTCATCATTAATTTTATAAGGGTTTTTAACCAACGAATACTTGGGAAACCTCTTGACTTGAGGGGTAAAAATTGAAAGTAATCTTCATTTGAATTCCATAGAGTTGAAACATCATGCAGTTCAATTATAAATTTCCAATATTAGTATTCAATTTCGATATAACACAAAAATAACTTGAAAATGGATTAATAATAAGCATCTATCGTGAAACCAAAAAAAAAAAAAAAAAATGTAAAATCCCCAAAAATTACAAAATTTTACATTCAATATTTTTTCTAACCTTCATGCTATGAATTATTATCTTGAGCTCAAAAACAATTTTATTTATCAAACATCATTTTTTTGACATTTTCATTACTTATATAGAATTCTAAAACTTTGATTTCGTTTTGAAAGATATGTTTTCGGGAATTTTGGGAGCTGAAATTTTTTGTACATTCTTTTGAGGTCATTTCACAACTATTATTAGCACGATCTTGCGACACTTTAAGAAAAAAACGAAAATCGCTTCAACCTGGATTGTTCCCATTAACTTTGTGGATTGAAATTTTTTCACATTTTTTGAGGGCCACTTAGAAATAATTTTTCTGGCTCCAATCACGTTAAAAAAAAAATCAAACATAAGCAGCCATGCCTCATTACTTGTGCCAAGCTTTCATTTGGGGCTTGTTTAGATTTGCATATAACGTTGCTTACCCTTCATGACTGTAGGCCACACCAAGACAGAGTTTAAAAACTGCCATCCTGTCTCTTCCAAAACCACGTAAGAAGTTGAAGTTACGATATGTTGTACGTATTGCCAATAATAATCATAGGAGCTCATATTTATCAAGTTTTTGAGATATTTGAGGTTACTTAAGCTTTTTTTCAAATCTTGACTATTTGACATTTTAAATCCATTTTAATTTTAATTCAAGTGCTTATATTTTGGTCTCAAATTAGCCTCACACATAAAGTTCTACTTTTTCAGATTGATTTAATGAGGGGATATGAAAGATTAAAAAAATTTCGTGCCTGAAAAACTCTTCAAAAAGCTTTTTTTTATTCTAATTTCGCTCAAAGTGTACTTGAAAGACAAAAATTTGAATACTTTGGTGCCCTTGACTTTCTTTTTTACGTGAGATAAAAAACAAAAAGTTTTAGATACTCGCGTTCTCTTCAGTCTCTCACGAAATTTAAGTAAAAAGTTTAACGTATTTTTACTAGGACTTTAATCGCCAAATTTCATTCATATCTGGTAAAAAATTGTACATTTGGCGTATGATTATAAAATAACCTAAAATCGACCACTCCTTCTCAAATCAGGTAAGCTGGAACAATTATTGTTTCTAAATAAAAACTCAGCTAAAAAAACTGAATTTGGTCTACCCAGGTATTTACCTACATTCGAGCTCCGATTATAATTGAATAGGTAAATAACGATAGCATATATTTAGATTCACAAAATAACGCTAATAGTACATACCTTCGATGACATCATCAGCGAGTAAAGGGGACTCAATAATTGACCAACTCAAATCCGGAATACCTTCGAGATCGAAAGTGACTTTATCGTGCTCACGTAGTCGTTCCTGCAGCTCCGTTCGTTTGGCGAGCTGGTACATAGTTAGCGTTAAAGCACCGCCAAATATCTCCATCACATTGAGGCAAAAAGCGATTAAAAACGCCGTAATAGAGTCTGCGAAAAAAAAACGGAAAACGTGTTAGATTAAGGGACCGTATAAATTTGCGTATACGAGCTACGTAGTGATTATTATTCATATCGTTTGTAACGGATAAGTTTAAATCTACGAAAGAGAATTTTTTCCTCGGCTTCGTCCGGTTTCTTAATACCGCTAAATAGGCGGCAATACGTGTATACTAAATCGATTTGGAGAGTATAGAAGTGGCGTGGCGCCCGATAAACTATCGAGAACCGGGGAATTTGCCAATAAGGAATTTTTTCGCATAAGTTCGGCGACTGTTTTTGAAGATACTTGGAAAACGAGTGCCAATTATGCGCTCTTTGATGGTACGAAGTAGATGTGATTTTTTATTAATGGATTGCAACTTTATACCCATACGGCGTTTATAACGAGGTAAAGTTTTACTCAGGTAGGTCTATATCCCGACCGTGAATGAAGGATTAAGCGAAAAATATAGGTACGCTCAATATTACCATCCTTATTACTAAGAACGCTATACTTGCGTATTATTTCAATTAAGTTTCGGTATTTAAGAAAACGACTATATACGCGTGATTTAATTTTAGATTATATTAACGAGAAAGGAGTCGGTTAATTTTTGGCTAATTTGCCTTTTTAAGCTGCCATGCTGTGAAATTCAAGCACTGACGTACTTTCTCGCGAATAACTTAATCTTCGAATTTTTCCCTAATGGAATCGATTCAGACTCTATTAAGTGAATTTTTGAGTCGCGTGAGGTAATTTGGAAAAAAAGAATTAATGTCGAATAAGATGACCTTGTGCAGTGTGCAGTGATGCTAAACTATTTAGATAAACTCGTTATTTAGACGAAACGAGACGTGAATATTTAGAGGATTGAAGTTTTCAGAAAATTTGCCAAATTTCGGATTTGAAATTTTGCCATTAACAGGACTCTAAAGGGAGGTAATTATGGTATGCGAAATTCATACGATGGAATGTAGAGAATTGATAAGAAAATCGCGTGCTAAATGGTGTTCGACCTGTGGTGGTTTAATATAGGACTATATATATTCCGTAATCCTTTTATTATTCGACAAACTGGAAAATACATTTTTTGACGAAATTTTCTTTTCATTGGGGAATTAAATTTTTCAGTGTTGCGTATATTGAGTAACCACGTAGGGCGTAATAACCACTGCAGTTACAAACGCCCAATAAAATAAAATAAAAAAACAGTATTTACTCTATTTTTGAATATTTCATTTTTCGTGCGAACTTGAATTCGTTTATTTTTTAAAATTAATTTTTGAGACCGCAAATTCATGATTACATGATTAGGTAATTTTGCTATATAATTCGATTACTTTCTGTTTCTTACCTTTTTTTAAATTCTGTTTTTTTTCTCTCCATTTATTTATTTATTTTTTAGTTCTTGGAGTGGGGGAACCTTTATTTTTAAGGTGATTGTGAAGTCAGATTCATGAATAGACTGTTTCCGTTAGTGAGCTCATTTAGTACGAACGTGGGTCATCCCACTTCATTTCGAACAAAAAATATGATTTTTAACCTTACATCTTTGGATCTTCCCAAGTTTTTTAGCTGAGTTTTTAACTAAAAAACGACAGCTATTACAGCCTAAGGTCGAGGGAGGGTGGGGTCTCCAAATCTTTGCGTTTCAGACCATTTGTAATCATCTGGCAAATGTCCAACTTTTTGGATATAGGTATGGTACGGTGAAGTCAGGCCCGATCTTGGAAATGCTACTATCCTTCCGAGACCCGATCCAACGTTGTGAGACCCCTTTCGGGTCTCGCAACGTTTTGTGTGTATCTTTGAGCTTATATAGCTTTCAGTTTTATACAAACGTTGGGAAGCCCTGGATATGGTGCTATCTTGGGTAGACCCACCTGGGCCTGACAAGGACAGTAGTAAATCTGAAGTGTATCTTATAAGAACCATTGCATATCATTTGTATTCGTGAATTTTGAATTTTTCTTACCCCGGCCCCTCTAAAGGTTTCTAATATGCTTTGTTAAAGTGGTTTCCATAAAGCTCACGCGAGCATCTTTAGTTCTTTAAATAAGGCCGGGTCTCGGAATGTCTGTTTGATATCTACGGTCCAGAGCCTGACAAGGATAGTAGCATATATATATATTTCCCCCCACGTGGCGAGTATTCATAAAATTCGCCCAAAATTTGGTGAGAGACTCTCCTTAAAAATGCGCAGACAGCCTTTTTTGTTTTTTCGATAAATTTCAAAATGGCGGATCACTCAAATTTTGAGGAGGGCTGGAGAAGGGGCAAATAGTTCAAATTTTTCGTTTTTGATCTCATATAAAAGAGTGAATCACGGACACTAACATATCCAAATTTCAGTTTCCTAAGTGCATATTGAGAGGAGTTAGATCAAAAAACAGCTTTTTGAGGAAGTTTTGAGTCATGAAATTTCTTGAATCTTCCATATCTCATCACCAAATCGGCCTAGAATGGTCAAACTTTGTGTGTAGGATTAGTTAGTGTCCAGAATATGACCTCTTAAATTTGAGTCAAAATGGATCCAAAATGGCGGATTATCAAGATTTGAAGATAATTTGAGCGCCCTCAAATAGTTATAATTTGAGAAATATGTGTTCACATGATTATTTCATGGCAAGAAATACTACATTTGTGCCAAATTCAACTTCTTAAGTGTTTTTGGAAAGGATAGGGTAGGGGTTTTCAGACTTGTATTGGGTGTGGCCTGTAGTCATGAACGGGTAAGCAAGGTTATTAGTAAATCAAAACAAGCTCCATTTAAACACTCAGCTCCAGTAATGCGCATGGCTGCTTACGTTTTTTGCGTGAATTTTTAGAGCAAATACTTCGGTCATCATGAATAAAAAACTTAGAACTAAAGCTTTTCCTTCATGAGTCTGAATAAATGTTCACAAGCGTATGCTAAGCATAAAAAGTACTTCCTCGCTAGAAAAGTTACTGCAGTATCAGTAAAAACGTAATTATTTTCTATGCTGTGAGCAAATTCTTCACTTTTTATGAGTATGGTCGAGAGCAAATGTACGCAAAAAGTATGCTTATAACTTCTGGTATATTTAATGATGAAATGAACGAATTTCAAGAATTTTGGATCTCTTTCAAAGAGTTGTGAGTAGGATGGATTTTTTTTAAATGAATTTCAATTTTGTTTGACGTACTTAGCAAGAAGTTTTAGTAAGAAAAGCTCGTAAAAATTTTTCATTTCGAAAATTATATGAAGGCAACAAAAAAAATTATAGGTAAGCGAATAGAGAATAAAAATTTATTCTAAGAAAAGTATCATCTAAAAAATTGTCGGTTAGTGAATTTTGGACTTGAACTTTTCTTCTGAAAATTTTTTATTTCTTTTTTTTTTTCAAAGTATACCTTTGTATCTTCTGATTATGAATTTTGCTATGGCTGAATTTATCAGTTTTATAAAAGTAAAATATAAAACGAGATGTTCGCCTCAAGCCAGAGATCTTAGCTTATTTATTGTTTTGTTTCAAAGAAATCAGAAATTATTTTATGACAAGTGAATTGGAAATGAAAATTCTATATTAAATGTTCCTTAGGGACCTGGAAACTTTACCTCTAAAAAATATCAAATATGCTTATAATTTCAACGTTTACTTTATCTGGTGAAATATTCCAATTTTCTACCCTTTGAGAGGAATTAAGATTTCATAAACAGTGCGAAAATTGTAAAAAAAACTCATCTCATCAGTTTTAAATTTGAATTTGTTCCTTTACCTTGGAATTTTTGATGAGAAAGTGAAACTTCTAGATTCTGGAGGATTTGGTGAGAAGAAATTTCTCTATGCAGACTTCGTGTTGGTCATTGTGCCCTGACTCATTCTCATATTTTTCAAGCTGCCCCACTCCTGTGCCCTATGTGCTGTATCCAGCTGATAGTGAGATATTTTTTCCCAAAGCACCTAAAAACCTAAAATACAGTTCCCATAGACTACGGCTTCTTCTACCAGAATCCCTCTCTGATCTCTTTGGAGATTCAGAGTCCAACAATCAGACACTTTTTTGATTTCATATCTCAGCTAAGCTTCTTAAACATGTTTAAATCCATAAGCACGTGTCGCTAGCCTCGCTGGCTGTATACTGAACTACCGAAAAAAAAAAATGCTTTCACGATTGGTGATTTAAGGTCAAGGTCATTGGCAACTTTTAAGATTCTCATGGTTGTTTAATTCACCCTTGACGTAATACATGTATAGCATTTGCATCAGAAGATTGCTCGAAAAGTTACTCACCTCTTATTTCTTTTTGGTTACACTGACCATCCCAATACGAACCGGAACACCGCTCGATCAGTCCTTTGAGAAGACAGTTCTCATCGCCTTCGTAACGCCCTTCCAAGCACTCTTGAACGGTGGCCCTGAAAAACTGAACAACTCGTAGAACCTTCTGATGCTCATTTTCGGAGCGAATATTGCGTAACGCTTGGGTGAAATATTGACCGATTTTACTCCTCTGCTCGTCGCGCAGAATATCTGTGAGATCGTCGCAAACGCGATAAAACTGGCAAGCGGAGCTGGTAATCTCGTTGATGGATTTACCGAAGACGCAAACGCCCAAAACATTGACAGCATGGCGGTAACAAAACGGTTTCAGGTCAATGGTATCCTTACGATTGGATTTCGCTTCCAACAACACTACCATCTCTTTGAGGCAGTATTTAAGGAAGGTAAAGGAAGACCGGTACAGATGATCGTTGGTATTCGACGAAGGCGACGCGATTAAAGTATTATTGGAATTCATTAGAAGCGTATCCGATATAGTCGCATCGGTGGGTACTTTCATTAAAGTAAATGGTCGTTGTTGTAGGTCGGATTGCGAATAGCATTCTTTCAAAGTCGATTTAACGTTTTTCGCCGACGGCAGTGCGGTGGATAATAACAATTCGGTGTTACGATCCGTTTTCGATGTAAATTTCGTATCGCGTATCGGCGATTGCGTTTTTTCCGCGTTCGTTTCAACGGTCCGTTTACATTCGGTGGTTATTATGTTTAGGAATTTCTTGAACGTTTTGGTATCACCGACCGGAATACCCAGTATGTTTAATGAAAGCTTGAAAGTTCGCGCGCAAAACGAAGCGTCTTCGAAGCTATCCGCATTGCTAATTATGGCCGAAGCCAATGAAGACGATTTTATGATTACGTAGGTACCGCCAATGTGGCGTATTCGAAGGTATTCGGAGGTGCTAGAACTGGTACGATCTTGTGAGATGTCGATGTAGGTGCGATCTGACGACGTGTACTTGTAGTATTTGGCGTAGAGTTTTTTCACAATGGTATTGTAGTAGGTTTTGCAGAGATGTAGAGGATGAGAATTAGCGTTAAAATTATGGCGCCACCATTGTTTCGTAATATAGCTTCAACCGTGGATGGTTGAGTTTGCATCGTGTACTCTGAAAAAAATAAAAAATAAAAATAAATTTTTCAATTTTTAATTTCTTTTTAGCCAAGCTTTGAATGAAAAAGGAAGCTGTTAAAATTTACAGACTACTTGGAGGAGAGAAAGGGGATGTTACAGGGGCCTACTTCAAAATTTTTAATTGGGAGAAGTCCAAAATATTTTTATACTACACGTGTTTGGAACAGTGAGCGCAGTGATGTAGTCACGAATGTTTTGAGGCCTGGAGTAGGCCATAGATTATCATGTTCATTAGGGGGGAGGGGAAGACAGCGAAATTTTGGAGGACATTTCGTATTTTTTTTAATGTCTAAAAACATACATTTCTGGTCACATTTTGTTAATAGATAATGTAGGGTGCATCGAATTCCTCCACTACATGTTTTACAGCTTTGAAAATTTTTCAACAATTTTTTTAGAACTGAGTATACTTTTTTACTAGCAAAAATATTCAAATAAGTCGTACCAAGTCAAGCATTTTTTTTTTTTTACAAAAATTGAAAAAGAAAATCCATCTCTTTTCTTAAATAAAAAATATGAAGTCAAGAATAAAAAATACCAATTTCTCAACTAAAAGCCTAGAAATTTTAGTAGTGTATTATATTTACTTAATATTTTACCCTGTAAAAGTTGAAAAATATTTTGAATTAAACTTCTTTCAAGTTTGTTATAGTTTATATTTTATTTTGTTTGAGGAAGAGCGAGGGGGAGGGGGTGAAACTCGAAAATATGGCCATGCAAAGTCAAGCATTTTGTTCGATAAATTTTGTCGGACATCATGCAAATAGGTAATTCATCAAGCTTGAAAAAACTGTCAAAATTATAAAACATTTTGAGAAATATATAATACTATGATTTTTTCTAACGGTTTTCCTTAAGAGTGGGTTCTGTCTATAGAGAGTTTTAAAATTTTTATTTAAAAAAAAAAAAAAAAAAAAAAAACTGAAATCATTCGTGACTTAGGTCCGTGAGGGGGATGGGGAAGGTGTAAGAAAGTTTCCGGGATGGATGAAAAATCTGAATTTTAATTGACATTTTTTTCACTTAATTTTTTCAATTAAAAAAAAAAAAAAAAAAAAAAAAACTCTAAAAAGTTGTAACTTAGGTCCAAAAGAGGGGGGCAAAGTGTAAAAGAGTTTCTGGATGGGTGAAAAATCTGAATTTCAATCGACATTTTTCTCACTTAATTTTTTCAAAATTTTCATTACTTTTGGGTAGAACTGAAAAAGATGCCCGAAAATAATTTTAGTTTCTGGGCTAAGTTTGGCTCGCCCTGGATCTGACTTTGAATTACCCTTAATACTCATGCAGTATCTTCACCTAAGTATAGAATGGGCAGTACACACTTCATTTGAGTTTTTTAGGACTACGAAGACAATGATTTTTGCTTCACAGTGTTACTCAGAATATCACCACTTTACTTCTAATATACTATATTATTCAGTACTCTTAATAATACTCTTGTTTTATAATAAGAAATGATTTGGTACCTTTTGTCTGCAAAAAAATCCTTAAACAGGAGAAAAACGTAAAAAAGCTAGGGTGTAAAGTAATGTATCAGGGGACATTGAAATTTTGGAATGCACTTTGAAAACTACCGAATTGATTCAAAAATATACATTTACTACCCTTGTAGAGAAATTTCAATATCCGAGCTTCAAGTTCGTTTCATAATGAACACAAGTTCACAAAAAATGTTTATTGGTATAAAAATTGTAATTTCCGCCCCCTCCCCTCCAGGATGCAAGGACAGGAATATATTTATGTCTTTTAATGAATCAAGTTTAGAGACTAGATTCCTACTAGCGAAGTAAAGCGAAAACTGTGAAAATTAGCCCCTATTACTTCAATTGAGAGTTTTTTCTCTATGTAAAAGGGAAAGAGGCGGGCCTTGCTTCTTCCATTCTCAGCTCTTGAGCACACTGTAAGGAAAAAATTATTTGAATGTTTTTTTTTTGGTTTTTACGAGATTTCTTTTTGATAAGTAGTCTTACCTCGTTTAAGTACCCCATTAGCGAGTTAGAGGCGAAAAACTTGAAATTTTCACCTTTGATCCATAATTTGGGATGTTGCACCTTGAAGTTTTCGAAGGGCTTTTTAGGGTATGATTAGGATGATGTTTTTATGTTGTACTTAAGTTTTCAGCTTGACACAAATTACTTTTATTTCCTGCCCAAATTTCAGCCTTTATTGCCTGAACTAAATAGTTGATAATGAATTTAAAAAAAAAAGATCTTATCATTTTGTCTCATAAACTTAATCTGAAATTACTCCTTTTCAATTATGTAATTAGGTTTTAAAGTGACTATAAATAATTAATTTAATTTTTTTAAATTGATTTCAGGTAACAAATATGGAATTAAAGACAAAAATAGAATATCATTTTTGATGTACGAGGGACGTTCAAAAAGTAAGGTTCCCTCTCTTATAATTCTGGTAATAATGGACTGATCCGGTTGGGTGTGGTCTCATTCAGTAGCTAAAAGGGTCTAGAATACATTGACATCCTGTTTTCATTCCTAGTTTGTTTTAAGAAGTGAATACATACGATGAGCGAAAACAAATTTTTAAAAGTAGCGTCCGATGTGGAGGTGCGTTCAGTAATTTGTTTTTTACGGTTTAAAAAAATTTCTCCTATCGAAATGCATCGCGAATTGAAATCTGTATATGGAGATAACATAATGTCCGTTCAACATGTTCGAAAGTGGTGCCGGTGATTCGACTAAGGGCGAGAAGAGATGGCAGATGTGACACGCGCCGGATCAAGTCGTCATTCACTACGCTAGGCCTACCGGAGCGTGTCAGATCTGCCATCTCTTCTCGCCCTTAGTCGAATCACCGGCACCACTTTCGAACATGTTGAACGGACATTATGTTATCTCCATATACAGATTTCAATTCGCGATGCATTTCGATAGGAGAAATTTTTTTAAACCGTAAAAAACGAATTACTGAACGCACCTCCACATCGGACGCTACTTTTAAAAATTTGTTTTCGCTCATCGTATGTATTCACTTCTTAAAACAAACTAGGAATGAAAACAGGATGTCAATGTATTCTAGACCCTTTTACCTACTGAATGAGACCACACCCAACCGGATCAGTCCATTATTACCGGAATTATAAGAGAGGGAACCTTACTTTTTGAACGTCCCTCGTATCATCGAATCGGCGAATAATCGGTGACGTATATGAATTTCGCATTTATCGTTAGATTTAAGATAACATCATCTTATGCCTATGGAGAAAAGATATCGCGAAATCGAGATGAACTTTCGACGATTATTTAATCAAACAAAATTCGCCTAGTCCCCAAGGGATAGAACTCGCATCATACAATCCACCGGTAAATCTCTACCACGAATTCGTCGGATACAGACCACAGTTGACTCTTTGAGAGTGCCAGGCTCTATAAAGCGGAAGGCAAAAGTTTGCGAATTCAATTGTATATCATAAGAGACCTGATAAATAATGATATTCGTAAAACTCGGTTCGCTCGCGTTAATTCAATATCAAGTTCTTATTTCGAAATAATCCTTTAATTATCTCGCGGATGAAATTTACCCGCCGATGTAATTTAATCGCGGAAGTTTTTGTTTGGATGATATTCTCGCGTCGACGTCGCTACATCGTAGACCTGTGAGCTGCGACCGTGCGACGTTCGCGTCGCGTTTTTGGCGGTTGCATAATGGATTTGTCGTGTTATTTTGGCAACTCGCGTATGATAAATACGTGAAGGGTGAAAGAACGAGGCACAGAAGCGCGAAAATTTGACGTTACCGAAAGGATGACAAGTTGATAATTTCGTTAGAAACGCAGATAAGTCGTCGACATTAAGCGGTTAATGAGTCGACAAAAGAGGCTCTGGGTGATGACTGACGAATGAACCTAAGACTGGCGATATGTCCGAGTCGGAATGGAAAGTTTTCGTGATTTTTACACATCTGTAAGCTCATGTCTCGTTTCTTATTGAGTACAGCTACTTTCCTATTTTTGGTATCCTTATGAAGTGTGTTATATTTCAATGGAAGATGATGAGACGAATACATTGGTATACTGTGGATTAAATTAGTATGTCATACATTCTGCATTTTCTGGTACCGCTGTATAGTGGAGTTAATTAAGCAAGAAACGATACAGAATCTTTCGACGAATGGATTAGGTATCGAAGTGGCCCGAAGACTTATTTATACGGTCATGGACAGAGGGTTAATTTGGAAAGTTGGCGTTATAAGCTCGATTCATCGGGTATCCTTTCATCGCGAATACTCGTAGAATTACGAGGTAGAAATTACAACCATAAAAGTTACCTACACTATCGTTCTCGTCTACTGTATGACGTGCATCTACAACAAGAAGCGTTTGTATATATAGAATAAGGTTGACGTTAAAACTAATCTTAATTATAAATCCCGTCTCAACGAACGAGTATACGCATAAACTAACCCTAAGATAAGAGACGTTCTCGACGAATTGATTATTCGAGAAATCGAGATTGGAAAATTTCGTTGACGAAGATGCTCTCAAAGAGTTAACCCTGTGAATAAATGGAGGTGGTGAGGGGAAATGCTGTGGATTCAATCTCGTGTATACGTACATATAACGCTACAGGAACAACGGTGCGTTAATACAAAAGGCGATCGCGTCTCGTTTCATAAAGAGAGGCGAACTTAATACACGACGTATAAGTTGTAATTTAATTTATTGCTTCGCTGTACGACAATAACGTTGGCAATTAGATTATCGAACGTAAACACGCGCGCCTACAAACGCGATATTAATTTGGTAATTTTCGACGTGAAGAGGAAGGGGGCAACAAATGCATGACGCACAGGTGCGTATTAGAGCCTTAGAGGTTGTCGACGGGAAGTCCGGTATATAGGTTTGTCGTAGGCGTAAAGCGAGGGGAAGTTGGATGAGTAGGCGAAGCAGGATGCAAATTTCACGTTTCGTGTGAGCTGTAACGTGCGAAGGAAAGAATTCCTGAGCTTTTGATCCGATAAATGGTGCAGGTTTTTTCGTGCGTTGTGTTATCGTTTAATGACGTGTATGATGTGGCATACGCCTATGAGATGGATAAGGAACGTTTTAAAGGTTTAATTTGAAAGCGCAGGTAAGCCGTAATGTTTGAAAAAGTGCTAAAGTACAATGAGGTGATTAACCCGTCTTGCAAGCCCCTCTAAGTCCTATAAAAGTCCTTCAGTTGGCTGAGTCGTTATAAAAATGAACGCAATCCTGGAAATGTATTGCGTTTGGCTCAAAGGTCTTGGATTTTAAATTGAAAAAAATTTCATCTCCATTTCCCCCACCTCCCCTCCCTCGAAAAAAAACAAGATATTATGTGCTTGACTTATTACTCTCCTCAAGTGGATACTGTAACATAATTAAAGTGAGTTCAGAGTAGGCCACGACCTCTAAAATTTGTTAGCCCCAAGCTGGCCTTTCTATTGGCTTACGCAGTTTACGCAAGTATCGTAAACATACTTCAACAATTGAGAAGTGATGGAAAAACGTAGTGAGAGAAAATGTTAAATCAGAATAACTACGAATTTTGACATTTTAAAAAGATACATACGTTTCAAGGACATCAGTTAAATGGACCAGTCCAAAAGTAAAGTTTTTTGTTCCTCCTCCCCCCGCCCTTGGTGCCTCAAAAAAATTGTGGTTGCGCCAGTGAGTGAGTGAATGAAAGCTAATGGAAGTGTTATCTTAGGTAAATTTTGACATGGTTTGGCCTGTTGGAAGACTAAACTAAATTAAAATGAAGAGTAGTCCGGCTTGTCAGCGGTTTCCAAATTCACAATTTTTGTGGTAATGTTTTTTTATCCCTTTGCTCTCCTCCACACGTCTTTTGTAATTTTTTTTACATCAGTTTCCAATTTCATCACAGAAAGTAGAGATAGGAATTTTTTTCGTACCAATATTATTCATTACGCCGGCAAGTGTTTTCTTTCCATTTTTATTCGAAATTTTCAAGTGAGTCGAACCATAAGGCGAAATGTGAAAATTTTTTGCAGCTCAAATAATATTATGTTTTACGTACTCAAATGAAAATAATTGTTTGCTTTACTTTCTCTCTTTGAAAATTTCTCAGCTCATCTAGCAAAACCTAAAAATGTTTGAATTTTTTTTTCGTTGCAAAAATTTATCGTTAAGTTGAAAATTAATTTTTTCTCAGAATTTTTTCTCTTATACCATTTGTTGGTAAAATACTAATCGCAGAAGCAGATTGTACTAAGTGATGAATTTATAAATTTGCCTCATATAGGCTAAATTTAATTTGGCATGTAGTTATATGTATTTTTTAAAGATTGATCAAGCCCTCTTCCCCACCATCATAATAAAATCGTGTATTCAGGTGGAACAGGAAATGAATGCAATTTTGAAATGATTAAAAATTTATACATAGTTCTTCAAGTAGTGCAGTGACCTGTTAATTAAGTATAGTTACAAGACTGCAAAAATTCTTGTACTGAAAAATTATTCAAAAATTTATTTGATTTTTTAATTTTTTGTTCATGATGAAAAATTAGGAAAAAAAATCTTAAAAGGTAGGTACCTATCTGGTAAAAAGTTTTTTTTTTTTTTTTTTTAAACCATGAAAAAAATTCAAACATAATGAATTAATCTAAAAAATTAAATGACCCACGGAACACATAACAATCCATCTACCTTACCCTCACTTAAGCCTTCCTCAAAAAAATAAACTTTTTCCTCAGAATCTAAATCTAAAATGTATACGTGCCTCTAGCCTAAAGATCAATACACGGGCACGTCAAAAAGAAAAGATAATTATTTCAACTTTTTTGGAGCCTATTAAAAAAAATTGTTCAGTTTTTTGTGGACCCATTCGAACCGCAAAATGTGCAATTACCTATTTAATTTTCAAAAAAAAATTACAAAAAAAAATTATAAAAACTTATCTTTTTCACATCATTTTCAAAATGGGGAACGGGGAAAAATGCAAAACATGAAGAAATAATACATGTAAAAATTTAAAAAAAAAAAAAAATTAAAAATCACCAAGATGAGTAAAAATCTATAAAAAGTGAAATTTTTTCCTTTTTTTTATTTTTTATTTTTTTTTGTAATCATCTAGAAATGATTTGCCTCCACTAAAATTTTGCTGTTCGAGGCTTCAGCCTTCAGCCTCTATGTAGTGTGCGCCTTAATCTTTTACTGGTTTTACTCGTATCTATTTGACTGGAAGTTTTTTAAATTTTATTGCTTTTTAAGATTAAGACAGCAGTGTACTTGAATGACGTCACAACTTTTAACGTATAAAGCGTAAACATTTTGAAATAAAAGAATCTTGTTAAAAAAATGTTTTCCATCTGATGGGATAAGTATTTCTTGAGTATTCTGAAATAATTTGAACATTGAAAAAAATTTTTTTTGTTACAATTTTTAAAATTTTTCCCTCGTTTACTTGTGTAATTTACGTGTCCTATACCGCCGCTACATTCCTAAGAGGCACGGGTTGGAAAGGACTAAATTTGGGAAAGGATGTTAGTGATTTTGAGAAACTTCATGAGGTTTCTCAAAGTAGTTTTTGAAGAATCGGAGAAAGAGACGAGCGGGAATGCTGGGATATGTTAAACTGAAATGAGGGCGGAGTTCGTTTCGCATATAGGTGCTGGAGATTTGGTCAGGATGTAAAAGTAGGAAAATCTTGTATGGTCAGTGTAATGATTTTTTAGGACATTTTTTTTCTATTATTATGAAAAATAAATAAAAAGTAAAAAAAAATAAGCAGCCATGCCGCATTACTGGAGCTGAGTTTTTAACTGGGGCTTGTTTTGATTTAGTAATAACCTTGCTTAACCGTTCATTACTACAGGCCACACCCAATACCAAGTTTGAAAACCCCTACCCTATCCTTTCCAAAAACACTTAAGAAGTTCAATTTGGCACAAATGTAGTATTTCTTGCCACGAAATAATCATGTAAACACATATTTCTCAAATTATAACTATTTGAGGGTCCTCAAATTATCTTCAAATTTGTAATCCGCCATTTTGGATCCATTTTGACTCAAATTTAAGTGGTTATATTCTGGTCACAAACTAATCCTACACACAAAGTTTGACCATTCTAGGCCGATTTGGTGATGAGATATGGAAGATTCATGAAATTTCCTGCAGCAATTTCCCCTCCAAAAGCCGTTTTTTGCTCTAACTCCCCTCCAAAATCACTGAGGAAGCTAAAATCAAAATACGTTTGTCACTTGGGCTCATTTTATCATATGACACAGCAATAAAAAATTTTCGACCCCTCCTGTACCCCCACCACTATTTTAGGTTGGTAACCCCGCCTTCCCCCTCCAACATCATGTATGGAAGTGAATTCGGGATATAGTATACAACTTATCCCCAATAACCATATGAATTCATATTAATTACATTTTTACCAACTTGAGGCTCCTCAAGCTCTACTCAAAATTTTGATAATCCGCCATTTTGAATCCATTTTGATCCAAATTCAAGAGGTCATATTGTGGTCACCAACTAACCTCACACACAAAATTTGACCTCTTTAACTTGATTTGGTGGGGAGATATGGAAGATTCAAGAAATTTCATGACTCAAAACTTCCTCAAAAAGCCGTTTTTTGATCTAACTCCTCTCAATATGCACTCAAGAAGCTGAAATTTGGATATGTTAGTATCCGTGACTCACTCTTTCATATGAAATCAAAAACGAAAAATTTGAGCTATTTGCCCCTTCTCCAGCCCCCTCAAAATTTGAGTGATCCGCCATTTTGAAATTTATCGAAAAAACAAAAAAACTATTTTTGCGCATTTTCAAGAAGAGTCCTCACCAAATTTTGAGCGAATTTTATGAATACTCGCCGGCGCTACGCGTGGGGAAAAAAAATATATATATATATATAGATTTATCTATGGATAAAGTGGCATCATTTTTCGTCGTCTACAGGTAAAGTGGCATCTTTTTTACAAAGTGGCATCTTTTTTTTGATGCCACTTTACCATCACATTGCTCATCGATTCAGCTTTGTGTCATGACGTCACTGGTGTGGTTATTTGGGTGATGCCACTTTACCACTAATATTCTATTTTTCATACAAAATAATTTTTTTCGGTCTACGGTCGTAGTAGCCTCATTTTTTTGATGTTTACAGGTAAAGTGGCATCATTTTAAAAATTTGTTTCTAAGAAAACCTATGATATTATACATTCCGTTCGCCATTGTGGTGTCGTTAATGTGACATTAGATGCACTTCTGAGGAATGTGCAAACTGATGCCACTTTGACCATAGATCACTATATATATATATATACCAAAAAGTTGGACATTTGCCAGCTGATTACAAATGGTCTGAAACGCAAAGATTTGAAGACCCCACCCTCCCCCGACCTTCCCTTCCCAAATCAGGTAGGCTGTAATAGCTATCGTTTTGTTAAAAACTCAGCTAAAAAAAAAATGTTTTTTGATCCAACTATATTTTGGTGCATTATTCTTCAGCTAAAACTATGATCACGGCTGTGCATGGTGAAAGTACATAGAAAGCTGTACTAATGGAAATGTAAAAAGATGTTTTTTTTTTAATTTTCGAAAAATTTAATTTTTTTAAATCGGAATCAAAAAATTAGAAAATTCAACTTGAAAAAGAAAAAAAAAAATTAATTTTAAAAAATTACTCAAATTAAAAAGTTGGATTACTTGTCAAAATTCCATCATTGAAAATCCCATTTTTTTGATAATTTCTTAATTGTAAATCTTCGAATTGTTCTTCGTCAAAATGGTACAAGTTCACGTCCATATTGCACACATATGACTATGAGAATCGGTATATGCCGGCTACCTAGCCATTGTTTCGCATAATAATAACCATGTACGAGTGTACTTAAACAATGTAAAAATGAACTCGTATAGGTACATACTCGGGCGAATTAATTGCTTTATATTCTCTGGAAAGTTTAACGAGTTATTGCTATACATCGTGTTCTCTCTTTCTATTATTCATAGGTGGCTCGAGTCTGAATAAGCATAGGGTAATGTTAACGACTACCTTCTGAATAAGTATCGGCTGTAATTACCTAATTATAGAAATGTCTAACTAGCGATAGTAGCCGGCTTGCGCGCTCTTATTTATATTTACGACTAAGTCATCATACTTAACGTAGGTTAGGTCTGGAAGACTTACAGGAGTGTGTGATGAAATAAAAAGCCGCGTTAGGACTGCTATTTGTACGGGCACGGTTACGTGTACGCGGTTTTACGAGGACGATGGCAACGATTGATGAAAATAAAGAAGAAGCAAATTACGTAACGAAATTGTTTTCTTTCGTATACATATGGTAGTTCTGACGAGCACGTGTGTTAATTTAATTTACGTCTAGTCGTCGAGACGTGAAATTGAAAAAAAATTTCGAATGACTGACAATGTGGTAAGATAAAATGAAAGTTATAGGTAATGATTTTTTTGATAGGTATATTTTTAGCCCTCAGCCGCGTGTTCGTTCTGAGTTGATATGTAAGGTGGTTGTTTCTAAGGGAAACCCTTTTACCGGAATTTTTATTCATTTTATTCGAAAGGAAGCTCCGTTAAATGATTTATAAATGGTTGCCCCTGGTATACAGTGAGCTTTGGTTTTTATCGTGTTAGGGTAAAGGAGCGAATACAAACGTTGATAAATTTTAAACGTAGCTAATTAGTAAAATCTGATTCGCTCGCGTACGTTGATACGTTTTACAAACAACAAAAGCGTCGCGTATGTAAGGGCATAGGCGAAACTGGGTAGCTGAAACGAAAACAAATCTCGTTTCATTATTTAATGGATTTGTAAGCTCATTAATTTTTCGTACGCGCCTCTCTGTCTGTAGCGTTACGACGATAGAGGGCGCCTCGTCGAGTCGCACCTTTCGCGTTTTTCTTTATAAATTTTTCACTACGTGTACTAAACCGACTACCGGAAACGAGGCTTAATATTATACGAAATTCGGGAAATCGGGGCTCGGGAGATGGTGTTTATTCGCGTACAACGACAAAGCGGTGAAAAGAAAAGAGGAAATCCTCTTCGGTCGGGTGTACACTGTGTACCCCGCTGCGAAGCCGTTACAGCTATATATAGAGAAAAATACTATTTAAGCATTCCGTTACATTTAGAAATCTTGTTTACGCGAAAGGCGTAAGGCGAAATTGAATTTAGCGAGTTTAACGAGGAAGCGCGCGGTATAATCGGCTTAAGAAGGCGAGTTTTTGTTTTTTTCACCGACATACAGAAGAGAATGTGAAAAATGACGTTGACGAGAGACGAGCAAAGAAAGCGGACAAAAACGCGGCTCGGTAATCGATATGGAGAATTTTTCCCTGTTGCTAAGGAAACATCATGAAGTATATGTGATGTCGTTGGTGCATACACATGGAGCTGGGGGAAAAAAATATATAAATTGTCCGGGTAATTATTTCACGATTTCGACGCCCGACGACGTATATAATTCTCGCGTCGCGAAATAACGCGCCATGCCATCGAGCAGCGAGCATCGAGGAACGGTGACAGAGCACCGCGCTACGCCGCCCGCGGTAATTATTTTAAGTACTCGAGCTATGCGATGAGCAATTGTTGGCGCACTCCGGTGTTTTTTCTCATTTAAAATTTTTTTATTTGTCAGTGCTGGATAGTTGAGCCTGTGCAAATAACGAATGTGATGTTGCGTCGAGTAATTAAAATGGCGCTGGTGAGAGGGAAGGGAACGGATATTTATATCTGTGTATACATTCAATCAGGAACGTTGAAAACTGCAACTAGGTTTAGGATAAAAATGAGTTTTAAGCTTTTTTATTGGAATTTTTCATGTAATGATTATGTTGATGAAAAATGAAAAAAAAAAATTGAGTTTATCAACGAAAAAAGTCGAGAAATTTTTCCTTTATAGAAGTCAATTCTTTCGTTGAATGATTTTTTTAATTTTTTTAATAAATATTTTTTTTATCGTTTTCTCTATCTTGGGTATTTTTTCCTTTTTTTTTTTTTAATCATCTTTATAAAAAAAAAATACATAATTTAATAAACTGGCTCCTAGCCCAAGGCTGTACGCGACGTATGATATAAAAAAAAATTCTTTGCAATCCTTATAAATATTTAGTTCTGTACTTTTTTATCTTTTTCTCTTATCATATTTCTTCATTTTTTAATAGTACTTCATTATTTTATATTGTTAACTATATCATTTGTGGATCATTTTTTCATTTTTCAATATGTTTTCTTTATCACTTTTCATTTTGCTGTCCATTTTTGGTATTTTTTGCAATTCTTCATTCTCGAATCTTCTTGTTTTTTTTTTTTTACATCCATCTTGGACCTTTTTCCCATCTCTAAATATTTTTTTGCATTTTCAATGTGTATCACGTTTTTTGTTATTTTTTCATTCTAAAAATCATTTCTTCATTTTTTGACTTTTTTCCCCCATTTTCAACATTTTGCTCATTTCGGTTATTTTTTCATTTTTATTCTTTTAATTTTAAAATTTATTCTTTTTTTTTTCTTTCTATCTTTCTCTCTTCATTAACATACAGTGCGCAGCCGTTTGGCTAGAGGTACGTACATATAGAGGAAGGGATTTCAGTTGAGGGAACAAACGAGTAGAGTCGAGGAAAGTGAACACTGAACAGGCTTCTTATTGTGAGTTCATGATCGCGAAGGAGTTCAGGGAGGTTGGCTGGGAAGCTATTTTATTTTATTTATTTATTTAAAGCGTCTTCGGAGTGTGAAGTGAAGAGAGCAGTCTGGAAGGTGTACCACAGTGAGTTGGGTGCTGACAGTTTTCGTATTTAAATATTGTTTTCTATTTTGAAAATTTTTTATTCTTGCTAATTTTTTCATTTTTGGTCAAAATTTTATTTTTGCATTTTTTTCATTCTTTGGCATTTCTTAATTTTTAAGATTTGTTCATTCTTGATAATTTTTCATTCTATCATTTACCTGTTACCTGTTGATTTTTACCGTGCCGTATCCTGCAACTGTGGCCAGAGGCACGGGCCTAATATTGCTTAAGGATTAGATTTTGTGGAGGAGATTAGATTTGGTTAAGAAGGAGACAAGTAAGGAAGTGTTTTTGAGTATTGAGGGGAGAGAGTTTGGAAAGTTTAGATGAGTACGTAAGTCGGTGTAATTTTGGCAGGTTGTGAGAATGTGGGAGATTGTGAGGGTGGTATTGCATTGGGAACATTGTGGGGGATCATCTTTGGAGAATATATGACTATGGGTAAGCATTGTGTGCCCAGTGCTTAATACTTTTTATTTTAATTATTTTTCATATCAAACGTAATTTTAATACATAGATCTTGCTACATCAAATCACTATGAATTTCTGGATTTTTAATGTTATTCATTTTTATGATAATTTCGTTTTTAGGATATTCTTTAATTTGAACACATACGGGCCCGTACCCAGCCGACTTGATCAGGGGGGCTAATGAAATTTTAGGTGGGGGCAAAATTTTTTTTAATATGTTTAATTTTTTTAGTGTTACGAGAATGATACAAAAAGATAGCAAAATGGGCCAATTTATTATTAAGTATAAATACAATTTCGTAACTCGTGTTCGGATCTTTGAAAGATTGTTTTTTTTTTATACTTGAAAATTGAAAATTCAATTCATTTATCAAATAATAATAATATCTATAGTGTATAGCTAAAAATTTTGCGAGGGGGCAAAACAGTTTGCTAGGGGGGCCATTCCCCCTTTGCCCCCACCTGGCTACGGGCCCGAACACAAATATCAGCCTTTTAAAATTCCATATTCTATATTATTTTTATTTTTTTCATTTTTTAATTATACCACCTTGTCAGTTTTTTATCGTGCCATATTTTACAACTGGACCCAAAGGCACAGGCCTGAGGGGTTTAGATTTTAGCGCTGGTTCTTTTTTATGCTCGTATTTTTTTTATTTTCAGAAAGTCAACATTAATTTTTCTGTGATTTTTTCATTCATGGATTGAATTTTTTTTTAATCTTTGATATTCTTTGGCGCTATTTCATTTTTGGACATTTATTTATTCCTAATAACTTCGTTATCTTTAGCTTTTTATTCTATATATTTTTTTTATTATTAGGGAATCGACATTAATTTTTCTATTTTTAAAAAGTGATAATTTTTTATGTTTTTTTTTTTTTGTTTTTTCATTCTTGAATTTTTTTTTTTTATTGGTTCATTTTTAATCTTAAGAATTTTTACATTTCAGTATTTGCATAATTATTCTTTTCCATTTTGAAAATATCTTCGTTCTCGTAATAAATAATTTTAATTGTTAGTAAACTTTTTCATTCTTGGATATTATTCATTTTTGTACTTCGTTTCATTCTCGTTTTTTTTTATTTTTTTTTATCTTTGATATTTTTCATCTTTGAATTTTTTTTCTATTTTTTTGTAATTTTTTTATTTTTAGTCGTTTATTCATTTTTAATAAAGTGTATGTTATTAGCCTTTATATATTTCATATACTTAATTATCGTATTGTTGTTCTTTTTTTCATTTTCGTCCTTTTCTTTTCATTATTATTTTTTCATTTTTTCACATGCAACATTTCTTTCCTAGTTTTAAACATGTTACTTATTTTTATTTTTTGTTTTTTCATTCTTGAATATTTCAACATTTTTTGATCATTTTCCATTCTTTATAACCTTCATGTGAGTCTTTTAATTTTTTTTTTCATTCTAGGTTATTCCTTTTACTCTTGCTCATTTCTTCATCCTTGAACCTTACTTTTTTTTTTTTTGATATTTGTTCGTTCTTCGCATTCTTGAAAACTCATTCTTGAACAATTTCTTCATTCATGATAATTTTTTCATTTCTAAACATACTAGCCCCTTTTTTCTACGCTTGGAAATTTTTTCATTTTTAGACAATGACAATGAAATAAAATGTAGCATGCAATCTCCCCACCACTTCTCTATTTCTTTTGAATTTCGATTTTATTTGAATAAAAAGTGCTAAAATAATTAATCGCATGCCCATCGTGTACAGTGCACATTGCATTGTACATGTGCCAGGCGATTTTTATTGATTTGTTAACTTGGAATTTTTTGAAACATTTGTTTCACTCCTCGAAAGCAGCAGTTGCATATCTCCAACCTCAGACTAGGGGCAACTTACCTTCTTTGCCCTTCGTATATTTTAATATAGCACATATGATTTTGAGAATTTCAGGCTATAGGTATTGAGCAAGTGTTGATTCGCAGAGCGTGTGAGAAGGACGAGCGTAAGGCAGATTGACCTCAGGCTCGCGTTCCTGAGGTGACGAAGAAATCCAAATTTTAAATTTTAAAATCTTTCAATGTTCAAATTAGATTTTTTTGTGATTTCTTTTTCAAATTTTCATTAGATTAAAAAAAATGAAAGCAAGGTACAAAAATTATTTTTGCTCCTGGTTCAATACTGACTCTCCTCCGTCATGTTAAATTGTACCCCTTCGTTCCGGAAATTGTTTAGAGTACCCGATTACACGAGTTAATTAACCTATTTAGCATACATCCAGCATCATTAAAGCCGGCTTCATCGCTATACCATAATCGATGACGAATGAGTTTTTTCACACGACAACCGCCGACGCTACGCGATGATTGATCGAGACACGAGTATGGAGACGTGTGATTAAAGATCGCTCGGACACGATTGTTTTTAATCGACGGTCGGTTCCGCCACGCAGATCGTACGGGTCTACAGGTATTCGCGGGCAAGAATTAATGACTCGGACGTTTGCGTTACGTATATGGAAATACCGAGACTGACGGCGATCTTGCGGCGTTTCATTTTCTACACGGAGCGTGAAATTTCGGACTAACGCGAAGGCTATCCGTACGAAAAGTTTATCACGGATGAAAAACTTAAGACATGTGTACGTTTCGGCTGAAATGTGGAAAAGTTACCGGTACGCGTCAAATGTACTGTTGACCGTGAACTTGCGAGCGTTAGGATGAATTTAATTTTACGCTGTCGAGTTTTTCATTGGCGGTTATTTGTGGCGTGGCGTAAACATGTCGGAGTTTCGGTGAAAAATTACCTGTGTAGGATGAAATTTTTCCCAAAACCGCGTGTACATCTGATAAGGTGGGAACGAGGCAAGTGTACGCTGGGGTGCTATAAAAGCTAATGTTTGGTGGAAATTTTTCCAATGATTCTCAACATTATTAGCTGTGTATATAATGGAATCAGTAGCCTTATTTTGCAAACGTTTTTTCCGATAAATATCCATCATTTTCCATTTTTACTTTCTAATTTTTTTTTCTTTCGAAAAAATTTGAAAATTATGTAAAAATTGACCAATTTTTAATTTTTATGAGTTGCTTCATTTTCAGTCATAATCCTTGTTCAATAATAATACGAAGAAATATTTTGCTTTAAACCTAAAGCGAATAAGCTTTAAGCTTCGAATTATATTTTGTACCATTATTAAAAAAAAAGTATAAAAAATTCCTATTTATGAATACTCTTGCAAAAGCTCTTATAATTTATTTAAAATTTTTTTATCCATGTAGGAAGAAATTTTGACATGTCCCTAATATTTATGGAATACTTGAATAAATAATGTATAATATTTATCAAAAGTATTTATCACAAATTTAAAAAAATTCTAATTAATTTCTTGTAGAAAAAAATCATTTTTTTTATTATTTGTTATAGTGGCGTCTATAACTACCACGGTGATTTTTAAAAGATTTAATTATATTTTTGGAAACAAGATCAATAAAAATATATATTTTGTTTAAAAAAATATATATACAACATGCATAGAGGTTTTTTGAATAATATTGATTAAAGTTATAAAAATTAGTTTCAGTATTTTTGTTGAATTTTTTCGTTTTTTGATCAACGAAAAACTTCGAATTTTTTTCTCATGAGAGCTCTATGCTGACTTCACCTTTTTAAAGTAAAATTTTGGAATAAATTTTTGCAAGACTTCATTCAAAAAGTGAATATACGATAATGAGGTATGTTACCCTATAATTTCTTTAATTGATCATAGGAGCAAAAAAATTGAATAAAGATATTGGAAAAAATTAATTCTACTCGTAAATGTCTCTACATATGTTTTCGGATAATGAAGTTTTTTTTTTATTCGTGAAGTTAAGAAAAAAAAAATTCAACGACCGATACTTCAGATATTTTCTTCGAATGTTTTATCGCGTGTAAAAAAGGCTGTCACCGTGGTCTAACCCCTTAGCTATTCTAGTACTCGGGTATTAAATCTGAAAAACAAGTAAAGACGTACTCACCCGGAAGCTCGAATTGTCGTCGTCTCGTATGATGCCTAAAACACGTGAAATAGGATTAAGGTTTTTTGTAGTTCACTTTCGATTGCGCACAGATACAAAACTCGACTACGACTAAGACGCACAATTAGTCGTGTAGAGCATAATTGTAATGAAATAGGCGTTGTCGAGTTGTCGACAGATTCACCGCGTAAGCGAAGTTTTCGGTTGTAAGACTGTAATTGCGCGTATACGGACGACTATGGATGCGAAATTTCTAACCTTGATCCCCTCTGGATTCTTAATCTTCTTACAATGTATGGTAACGGAGTACTGGTGTAGTTCGCACGATAAAACAATGAAATTTTAAAGCGAATGTAAAATCTCGTCTCGTCGAATATTTAGTAAGCGTCCGAAATCGTAACGAGGTATGCTTTAAATACCGAACATGTTTGGAGGCGAATGACGGACTGTTGGCGCGTTTTATGATGACCAGCGGTTTTAATGAATGAGTTATGTAAGATGAAGATGCCAGATGCGTGGTGACTAGTGAGATAGTTTGGGCGAGGAAATGAATAGATCGATGGTTACTTGTTCGATATCATGATGCGATTGATTTAAAAAATATGCTGATCAAAATGAATTCAAAATAAAAATAATTTTTAGGATATTTTTTTTTTCTCAAAAATTTTTGTTATACAAAAGGTATTTTTTAGCCGAATTTCTGAACGATAAGAAGGCTATTATAGCCTACCTGATTTGAAATGGGCTTGTTGGGGAGGGTGGGGTATTTAAATCTTTACGTTTCTGGTCATTTGTAATCATGTGGCAGATGTCTAACTTTTTTTTAATCTATCGATGATTGCGTCGGTAAAGGGAAAAAGTATCGATACCTTTACGCTTCAGACCATTTGCAGTCATACAGGAAATGTTGAACATCTTTTATATGACACTTGAACTGTTTCCATTATGAAATTTAATTGCTTTCGTTTCGAAATTCCTTTCATTTTCACAAATAGTACACTAAGAGGGTTGCCTAGGGTACTAAAGGCCAAATTTATTATGATTGAAAAATTTTAAAAATGATAGCATCGTTATTCATTTTAAATTAAGTTGAATTCATGCACGAGACTGACAGGAGACCTAAGAAGGGATTAAGTACTACTTATTGGCGGCAAAAGTACGCTTCCTTTACTCACTTTCTTTAGTAAGTCTGTCAGGTGTATTTTGAATGTGACCTCTTGAATTTGGTTCAAAATGAATCCAAAATGGGGTATCGTTAAATTAAGATATAAATGGTATTGGAAGAGATGGAGTAAGGATTTTCAGACTCGATTCTGAGTATGGGTTTGGACGTGAAGGGGTTAGTAATATTGTTTGCGAACCTGAACAAGCTTTAATTAAAAATTCGGCTCTAATAATGTGGCATGGCTGCTTACATTTTTTATCTCCTTTGTTTTGAGCGTTTTTGAGTATATCTGTTGCCTGAAGCTGAATCTTCGCGTTTTCAATAGCTATTACAGCCTACTTGATTTGGGAAGGGAAGGTCAGGGGGGGTTGGATGATTTCAGATCTTTGCGTTCCTGGCCATTTGTAATCATCTGGCCAAATGTCCAACTTTTTGGTACCTATATAATATATATGTGTACTGTATGTATATGTTTTCCCCAACGCTTAGTGCCGGGTTGTCTGCATAAAATTCGCTCAAAATTTGGGGAGGGACTTTTCTTCAAATTGCAAAAAAGTATTCGTTTTGTTTTTCCGATAAATTTCAAAATGGCGGATAACTCAAATTTTAAGGAGGGCTGGAGAAAGGGCAAATTGCTCAAATTTTTTGTTTTTTATCTCATATAAAAGGATGAATCACGCACTCCAACATATCTAAATTTCAGTTTCCCAAGTGCATTTTGAGAGGAATTAGAGCAAAACATGGCTTTTTGAGGAAGTTTTGAGTCATGAAATTTCTTTAATCTTTTAAATAACCTCACCAAATCGACCTAGGAGGATCAAACTTTGTATGTGGGCTTAGTTGCTGACCAAAATATGACCTCTTGCATTTGGGTCAAAATGGATACAAAATGGCGGATTACCAAAATTTGAGTAGAGCTTGAGGAGCCTCAAATAAGTGAAAATGTAATTAATATGAACTCATACGATTATTGGGGAATAAAAAGTGTACTATATATCAAATTCACTTCGAACTATAATAATAGAGGGGAGAAGGAAGGCTTATCGACCTCAAAATGTGGTGGGGGTGCATGAGAGGTCGAAAATTTTTTATTGTAATGTTATGTGGTAAAATTAGCTTATGTTACTAAACTGTTCTGATTTTAGCTTTTCAAATGAATATGGAAGGGAGTTAGAGCAAAAAAATAAGTTTTGGAAGGGAAATTGCTGCAGGAAATTTCATGAATCTTCCAAATCTCCTCACCAAATCGACCTACAAAGATCAAATTTCGTATGTAGGATTATAACCAGAATATGATTCTTTGAATGTGGTTCAAAATGGATCCAAAATGGCTGATCGTAAAAATTTGAGGATGATTTGAGTACCCTCAAGTAGTCATAATTTGAGAAATATGTGTTCATATTATTATTGCACGGTAAGAAATACCACATTTGTTCTAAATTCAACTCCTCAAGTTTTTGCTGTCTTACTCGACTTTAGAAACATGATAGTTGGTAAAAAGTACGTTAATTAACATTTAATTTTTCACCATTTCCTGCATTTATTTCCTCTGTATACATTTTCGATTCGATTATAATGTTTCATCTCTAATTTCGTTTAGATCATTTCTTCGGAATCTCGTCATCTGATACAGAACGCGTTTCATTATTTATTTAATTAAAATAGAGAAATCACGAACAGTATACCAATAGAATGGAAAAACACGGATCTAGCTCTCGTTTTCTTTTTTTCCGGCTCGTAAAAGGACGAGAGTACGATGACAAGAGGCATCGTTTGTTGCGGCGACGAGGCGGAAAAGTAGCGCGGGCAACGTAATAAATACCATTCGCCGAAAAGCCAATTATCCGCTATGGATTGTTAATTCTTTTATTAAATCGAAACGTTGCGCGCTCTTTTAAGCTGTAAGCACAACACAGTTTGAATTTTCACTTTGGCCTTTGTAAATTGTCGTCGGATTTACGTTATACGCGATAAAAACAGATTGCGAAAAGGACTTATTATCGTTTAACGCGAGCGTTTAATCTTTTAAAAAAGGGCAAGACGAAGGAGGAGGCGCGGCAAAAGAAAGGCCAGACGAAGAGCGCGAGGGTTAAAGTCGATTTTCTGTATCGGAAATAAAAGTGTATCGAATACGAACGTGTAATGGGATTAAAAAGTTTGGTCGTACGACTTTTCGCCTTTTTCTTGCGGGGTCGATTTTTTTCTCTTTTTTGTTTCGCTTCGCTGGTACGAGGCCGATAAGAGTGTAAGGAATTCGGTCGCCGTAGGCTCGTGAAAGTTTAAAATTTTTCAATTTTCCAAAGACAAACAAGCGACGGGGGAAAAAGTTGAGGGAAATTTTCGCCGAAGTGGAATTCACTCGAACGACCACCGGGCGTGAGGTAAAAGGATAATTTATTTACATGTACGAGATCGAACGTGCGAACGTGTCTGAGTATAGGGAAAATTCTAACCGAGAGCTCAACCGGTAATCTCGTCCGTCAAGTACGAGCTAACTATATGAACGAAGGAAGACTAGCGGTGTAGGACAGACGATGAATGGCTTCGTAAATAAATCAGTTTTTCGACTCGTTCGAAGCGAGAAAAAGGTCATTTATTATTATGGTTAAAGAGTAACGAGTGTTTACGCGCGGCGATTATTGCTTCTGTTCGGATACGTGGGCGGGTTCGGCGAAGGTAATTTGTCAGCGAGACGAGGAATTCGCGTACATAATTCGACGACGTTCGATTTATTCTCGACGCTGAAATAACGACTAGAAGCGCGTGGATTTTTGAAATACATTCAGGTATACGAGGAAATGCTAGTGGGTGGAATTTGGAAATGAAGAGTTGTTCTTTATGTTTAAGAAAAAAAAAACAAAAAAAAAACGCGAAGATCGAATCGAGATTTTTTTTACCCCGTTGTTTTGGGAGAACAAAATGGAATATAACGAAGAGAAAACGAAATGGGAATAATCGTCGCGAATTTTATTCTTTTCGGATCGCTGACGCGTTCGCTAACACAAAAGAAGAAATTTCGCCTTTTTTTCCAAATGCTTACTCCAAGTCTTCTTTAAGAGAGAAAAAATGAAAACAAAGTAAATCGAGATAGTTTCACGAACGAAGGAGAGCAGTCGGTGGTGGAATTTGGAAAACGAAATATTTTGCCAGGTATTTTGAAATTTTGGGAAAGTGTTTCTCAGGCTGGAGGAGAAGGACGGAAAGCGTTGAAAAAGTTTCGAAATATTTCTTTTCTTATTCATTTCATCTTCTTCTCTGGCATTCATTTTCATTTCGAGTATTTTTGAAAACATAAATATTTTTTGCTCGATGATTCGCATTCCTTGGTTTTTTTTTTGTTTAATTTATTTTCTGATCGAGAAGGTATTTAACGCGGTATGTTAACTATTATAAAATACGATGAATGTATAAAATCTGATAAAAAGATAAAAAAAACTCTTTAAAAATTAAAAAGAAACGTAAGCAGCCGTATCGTGTTACTGAAGCTGAATTTTTAATTGGAGCTTGACCTTTCAAAAGCACAGGCCGCATCCATTACTGAGTCCAAAACCCATATACCTTATACGCGCTAAAATCCAAAAAAGTTTAATTTGAAATCTGCGGCACTTTCTATCCGTGACTTCAATGCTAGAAATCACATAAGTACACAAGTATCTAATCAGAGTGATTTGAACTTTTTCAAGCAATTCTGGCCCTTAGTTAACCGAACATAGAGTGTTTGATTTTTCTGGTAAAGAGATATGCGAGATTCATTTTTACTGTTATAATTTTCCTTCCATAGTGTGACATGAGAAATTGGGGGTACCAAATAAAAAAGAAAAAAATCACTTTCGGCAACGTTGCACAACCGTGTCTAAATGTCCCCAATCCAAAAATGTGCACCGTTTGTGTTTGTTCAAATGTCACGAATAGGAAGAGCCTATTACTGGCTCTACCTATTCAAACTGGATCAACGTTCAACTCTGTGTGAAACATGTACGTCAGTCTCTAATCGCCTGTGTTAGAGACGAAATCTGTGCGGTTTAAAGTTCTGATTTTGAAAACATGATGTGCGCATTTTTATTTTAAATTTATTATTTTTGAAGTTCGCATTTATTTTCGCGATTTCATTTTTTAATTATATCGCGTGTGTTTGTTGCGATATCCATCGCGAGATGTAAGCGACACAAGAGTCGCAGAATATCAAAGTTACGTAAGCTTTAATTACTAATATAGATAGGTTGTCGCTTCCCTCTTCTTGTTTCCCCTAAATTAAATAAACTTCTGTAAATCGATTGAGTGTCGATTTTTTATTGTATCCCGTAGGTACTCCTAGCGCCATCGTGGCGTTTAGGTAGGTACCTACCGGACTTGCCCTGTAGGTTTTTACGGCCTACAAAGTCCCCAGCAGATACACCTCTGCGTGGTGTACTGGCTAGTTATGTGGTCTTACACCACAATAGGTGATTCTTTGTTTTAACTCCCATGTTCATTTAGGAGGCGAAATGTCTATATAGATAATAAATTTTATAATAATTAGCATAATTATGATGATTAAAGTATTTAATCTATTTAATAAAATTATATTAGAAGAATTTTTACTATGTGGGTTTATTATTATTTATGAAATAATTATTTGGATCCACTTTATCATCTAACATCATAATCAAAAATTTTAGAAACCTTTCGTTTATCCCCACCACATTTTGAAGATAATAACCCTTCCTCCTCCCCTCTAAAATCATGTGTAACGATGAAATTAACATACGATTCTAGGATATTTCCCCGAATCCGATTTCCCGAAAGAAAAAAACCCGAAAGGTCATTTCCCCGAATTACTGTTTTCCCAAATCCTTTATTCCCGAATACTAATTCCCCGAATGTAGGCTCCCGAAACTTTTTTTCCAGTTCCATGGAAAAATATTAAATTGATAAGGTGAACACATTGGTCTCATAAATTGATGTATACTTGTGAAAGATGGCGAATCCAATCCAAAGACGATCAATGATTTAAACGAAATTCCAGAAATGTTCCAAAAGACATTGCTTGGGAGAAGTTTTTACTATATGACTCTCAGGGATCGGAGTTAGATGGAAAAGTTTTGGTGTATGCCACTCGCCACAATATTGAAATACTGTCTAGGAGTGCAACTTGGTATCTCGACGGCACATTTAAAGTATCGCCAAGCAAGGAGACACTGAAATTGCAGTTTCTGAATTAAGCATGGGTCGGAGCGTAAGAATAGCGCCGAAGCGGCAATGGTTGGAGTTACAGAACAGAATTCCGGGTATAGTAGGCAGGTTTGACGAATTTTTAAACAACAACACGGAACTTGAATGCATAAAAACTCTATCATGCAACATTTCATTGTAAGAATTTAGTAACTAATCGTAAGTAATTCGTAATAAACAATTCAGCGAAGTACCTATTCATTCATAATTATTAATTTTATTCAAAAAAAATAAAATAAAAAAATATTCGGGAATTAATGCATTTGGGGAAATGGCTTTCGGGAAAAACGCATGCGGGGTAATAGTTATTCGGGGAATATGTCCATTCGGGGGTATTTCTATTTGGGGAAATGGATTCGAGGAAATGTCCGGGAACCTAAACATACAGCGTACTACTCATTACTAGTAATCAGCTAATCGTATGAGTTCACATTTATCAAATTTGTCCCATTTGAGGCTGCTGAAAACTTCCTCAAATTTTAACCATTCGCCATTTTGAATCAATTTTCTCTCAAATTTGAGGAATCATGAAGTCATCAATATGATGAAATGTTTTTTCATAAGCTGCTCAAATGAAATAATTCAATAGACAAACGATGCAGAAACAAATTGAACTCCTTTTAGCAAAAAAGTCTCAATAGAACGGCATTTCTACTGTCGAGTCCAACATTTTTTCTGTAATGAACGCCTTGCGCATTGAATAACTACATACATGTATCAACGAACGATGCCCAAATGATGAACATAATTTTCAAGTTGAAATTTGAAGTGGGTGGCTGAGCTCTTTTTAGGATGACTTGAAAAGCGCTTACTAAATATAATAGATCGAACAGAACAACTGCGAGCACAAACGAATGACATCATTCCTAAATCGATTTTGAAACTGTGGGTTGAGCTCTTGAGGGAGTTTTTGATTGTCCTGATACGCACAAACGTAGCACAAAGGAATGACATTTTTTCAAAGTTGAAATTTACGTTAGAAGAAGGCCCCTCCTCCACCCCAGAAGGGTACTTACACCAACGAAACATTTAATTGGGTGCGCAAAAGAAGCGCAAATAAATGGAACTATTTCAGTTCAAAAGTCATATTAGAAGAAACTCATTTCTTCAGCCCTCCTTAAAAGATTTTTCAAAATCATAATGAAGCCTTTGTGAACAAGCAATTCACAAACAAATGATACCTTTTTCAGCTTAACAGTAGCAATGACAGGAATGGGTAAATCGATGTATATCATCACAAATGACCTGAAACGCCAAGATATTAAATTCCTACCTTCTCAGACGTCTCCTTTCCTAATCAGGTAGCCTGTAATAGCTAAATATCGCTCATCTCCTTATACCAAATTGACCTAGAAAAGTCATACACTTTCTATGAGCTTAACTAGGGACCAGAATTGCTTGGAAAAGCTCAAATCACTCTAATGAGATATTTTTGGACTCAGGTGATTTCTAGTAATATGATATGAATTTTCACAAAATTTGGAAGTAGTGGGGTACCCCTTTAATCCAGAGTGTTTTTTCTTTGATTGAAAAACAAGAAAAAAAGGAAAGACCATCGCTAGTATCGTTTTAAAACCATCAGAGAAGGTTGACTTGTATTCGACAGCCATAAACCACTCGTAGAGCTTCACTCTTGACCTTGAGTATGCTCGATTAGGGTAGCGTGATAATTTTTATGGAAATTTTTTTCGTCGTGGTAGAATGTTGAATAATAAGGCATGTTAACACTTGGCGTAATTTTGACGAGTTGAATGAAGCGCGAAATGAATAAAAAAACTGGCGTTCGAAATCCGCTGTTACGAAAAAGGTGATAAAATATTCGTTCTCATTTTTAAAAATAATATTTTCAAATGTAATAACACATCGCGGAAGAAGAAAAAAAATTACATAGGAAATACGTGAACGTGTACGTTGTACACGATGTACAAAGTTACCATGACAATAAACGTATAATAATTCAAGTAACGCGTATATGCGGTAAATTGTATTTCGCGTTAATCTGTTTATGTTTACGACTTAAATGGCGGTCTTTTAACGTTATTAATATTTATTTTTCGCGCCGCCAAATTTTCACCTTTAATAGGGTTTTTTCGTCGTCGGAAGGAAGGAAAAAAATTGTTATTAAAGTTTTAGTGTACGCCTATTCTCTTATTTAGAGTGGAACGATATTCGGGTGGAAGTTTATTTATATACCTGTAAACTTTTTTCAACGTTTCGGTCATTATAGGAAAGTTTGCAGCCATTTACGAAGCTATAAAAAGAACGCACGGTCTCGGTGTTTAATTTCAAGAATCGAGATATATCTACACGTATATAAACTCTATATGTTTAAATGTACGTATGTGGTAGTATATGGATGTGTTGGGATTTTTTGTCCAAAGTAGAAAATTTGGGAATATATTTTTTTCTAGAAGCTAACGATATTTCGACGTAGTTCGGTCATTTGAAGGACTCGATTAAACGCGTTATCGCCATCTATATAGAGTACAGACTGAACAGTATGATAGAAAATGAACGTGCGAATGGATGCGTTATATAGAAGTGTAGATGCCCATGTTATAAGTTTACCTATTGAAGCTATTCACATAGATATCGGACGATCAGAGACGCGATTGTTTGAAACGGCGGATGCGGATTAAATTCCAATTTAGTCGGCATTCGACGTATAGCGAGCGGAAATTAACATAAAACCCGAAGATCCTACATCGTGTAAGAGGATAAACTCGTGTTATAGGGCGACGAGTGTAGCGGTGTACGCGGTAAAGGCGCTTTATAACTGATACGAGGACAAGGGATGGCAGAATGATAATATATCTAGTGTACTCTTGATTCTTGTTGCATGGGAGGAGAATGCATCGTTGGGCACGAGCTTTTGATCTCAAACTCTTAATCGATACTCATTGTAGGTAGCATCAAAGGTGCAGTTGGAACCGATGACACGAAAAGGGTATACAAAAGCGCCTTTGTTAAGTTGTGATAGTGAATTTCCTAAATTAAAAAAAGACGTATTTGTACAAGAAAAGAAAATGAGGAAGAGGAAAATACTCTAGACAAGTAGACAGACTGAGGTAGTGTTGTCATATTGATTGGTGACCTGTTAATTCATTTTTTTCAATCATAAAAATTTTATTCTCTTTTATTTTATTGGAGTTATCTATAAAAAATGGATAGTTATCTATTAATGCCTTGTTTTGTTACTGTTAGTTTCATCTATGGTGGATGAGGCTTCATTATATTAAGTTCTTTGGTTGTCCATGACTAAGAACAGCAATGAATATTCGGTCGCAATCAGTTATGAAATTGGAATGTATTGACCAAGATGTATAAATATGAGCCTGCTGAATAAACCATAAACTTGTATTGTGAGATGTAGAGTCAGGAACGTTAGAATCGGAGGAAAGAATCCGAAATATATAGTCCGGAAGTACTCAGTCCAAGTACGAAAAGTGTTGCCAAATATTTTAATTGTAAAAGAGTGAAAAAGACCTTAAAACATGAAATCTTGAGGTTCAATTCCGGGCTGAAAATTCAGAGCGTAGAGGACAGATGTTTGAAGTAAAAAAAAGAGGGCTGTTTGTGTCGAGTTTATGCACAAAAAATCCAGAGGTATTGTGTCTAAACACGAAGGTGTATGTGTGTGTGTTCCAAAACAAAATTAGAATATTCATCCTTGATGACCTCATGATAGAATACCCTAGCAAGACGCTGATAACTGTAAGCAACTGCCTAGTAATCATATTAGCGCCTCCATTCTTCAAATGTCATTATTTTTTCAATGTTGGGAATTTTCAATTTTTTGATATTTCAGTTGTGCCAAAATTTTGTTTTTTAGAATTTTTTTTTTTTTTGAAATTTTATTTATGATGAAGTTACAACTGCCAGGATTTTTCAAATGTCAAGATTTTTGTTTTTAGTGTTGTGAAAGGAATTTTCAGTGAGAATTTTGTTTTTGTCTGATTTTAATAGGTTTTTGAATTTTTCAAATATTAAGATTTTATTTTTTTATGATTTTGATGCAGTGAAAATTTCAAATGTGAAAGATTTTAATTTGTTGACATTTTAATTTTCTCAATATTGCCGTCGATATGGGATTTTGTCAGTGTTATGATNTCTATGAGAAGATACGGAAGATTCATGAAACTGTGTCTTCAGTAATTTCCCCTCTACAATGCGTTTTTTGCTCTAACTCCCCTCAAAATTCACTTGGGAAGCTAAAATAGAGTAGATAAATCACTTGGACTCATTTTATTGTATGACATCGCTATAAAAAATTTTCCATCTCCCTCACCACATTTCACTCCTTCTCCCTCCAACTTCATGTATGGAGATGAATGGGGATTGTTGTATACTTCTCATCCCAATAATTATATGGGTTCGTATTAATTAAATTTTTACTAATTTTAGGTTCCTCAAGCTCTACTCAAATTTTGATGATTCACCATTTTGTATCTATTTTGACCCAAACCCAAGAGGTCTTATTCTGGTCACCAACTAACCCTACATACAAAGTTTGACTTTTCTAAGTCGATTTGGTATTTCATGACTCAAAACTTCCTTGAAAAACCCTTTTTTTGCCACAACTCCCCTACAAACGTATTTGGGAAGCTAAAATTGGAAAAGTTTAGTCACTTTGGCTCATTTTATCACATGACACTACAATAAAAAATTTTCCTCATCTCGTGTACCCTCACCCCTTTTTTAAGGTCGATAACTCTTCCTTCTCCCTCCCAACAACATGTATGAAGGTGAAATTTGATAAATAGTATACTTTTTATCCTCAACAATCAAATGTGTTCATATTAATCACATTTTTACCAATTTGAGGTGCCTTAAGCTCTGTTCAAATTTTGATGATATGCCATTTTGGATTGATTTTGGCACTAATTCAAGGGTCATACTGCGGTGCAAAAGTAACCCTAAACACAATATTTGACTTTTCCAGATTGATTTGGTGAGAAAATATAAAAGATTCAAGAAATTTCAGGACTCCAATAATTCCTCAAAAAACTGTTTTTCGCTCTAACTTCCTTGAAATTTGAATAAATTGGTGTCCATGACTCACTTTTCTATTGAGATCATGAACGAAAATTTCGAGCAAATTTCATGAATAGTTACGCGAGGGAAAAATATACATATTGTAGCGACGCGAGATGCGCACGGCGCATCATTTCTCATTTATAACTATTTTTCATGCACACGCTGTGGCCACACTGCGCGGTAGTCGTGGCTTATTTAGCATTATATAAACTCTGCACACGTAATGTATTCACTCAGTTTGTCTTGCGATCTCGAATAAACCACTTCAAAATTAACCAGGCGTTGGCTTTCTTCTCTACTCGCACGGGTAACTGAGCGTACACGTTTTATACATGTATGGTAAATTAAATTAGTCTTTTTAGCACGGACTACTGTTCGGGCTCGCACGTACTATATGGGCGGAGGGTATAAATTACCTATCTTTAACCATACTGTTAGTAGCCTTCCTAATGTGCTACTACAATATTAAAAAGTTGGACAGTTGCCAGATGATTACAAATGGTTTGAAACGCAAAAATTGGAAGACCCAACCTCTCTCCACCTCCTTCCACATATCAGGTAGGCTGTAGTAGCTATCGTTTTCATCAAAAACTCATCTAAAACAGTACTGTTGCGTATTCACATGAAGACTTTCTCGCCAAATTTGAGCGAATTTCATCCATACCCAAATATATACCGAGCGTCCAAATGATTCGGGTAGAATCAGCGCAAAAATCTCAGTTTGTTGATAACGTAATAAAAGTTGAACTAATATTTCTGAATTACAAATCATTTTTAAAATTACTTCAATGAATTTTAAGGCTGATAAATTCATTTGAACAGCATTACAATTTCTTTGCATTTGAAAAAACCAATTTCAAATAATTGGTAAAGAGATTTTTTCGCTGATTGTACCCGAACCACTTGGACGCACGGTATATATTTTTTGGTATATTAATTCTATAAATTTTACGAACTCCATAAAACAAAAAAAAAATTCTAAAATAAATAAAATATAAAAAACTTAAATTGCATAGTTTGAAACAGTGTGAAACAGAAGAATATATAATTACATGTAAATTTTGATATTTTTTTGCCATATGATTAAATGGTCCAAAACACAAAGATATACAATATACATAGACTATCACTCCTTCCCATCTCAGGTGGACTGCAATAGGTTATCATTTTTATTAAAAACTCAGCTATAAAATCTATTCTCCAAAATTATGAGTGAGCATTTGCTTGTCAGCGAAATATACTCACAACATAACTGGGAACATTTAGTATGTTGTTTGTAAGGGTGCTCCGTAAATATTCATGGTGAAAATTTTGAATGGAAAATTTTTCGATTAAAAATGTCTATAGAATTCACAGGAATACTTGAACCGTTATGAAATTTCGCCTGTCGTCTTTTTAATATATTCGTCTGGTATAATTTATAAATTTATTCACAAAAGCAAATTTCAATTATCTCGATTTTCACTTGAAATTTTTTCAGCTCCTTGAGTTCCGAGAAATAACGTGATTTTATTCATGATACTGGGTTACATAAAATTTAGAGCTTGCTTAGTTACTAAGCGAACATCGTATCGTTGTATTGTCTCATTATGGGTGTTAGTTTCGGAATTTCATCAGCCATTAAAAACACAAAGATGAAAAAACGGGGAGTATTTCACACCATCTAATCTCCGGTTTTGGCATTAATAATGAAACAATTTCGCGCCTATTTTCTCATGCTTTAAGATTCAGTGGCACCAATGAACGACGAAATCTTGACATTTATCGGGCCCAGCTCGTGGAGAAAATACCGACGAACGTCGTCGTTAGGGCGTAATTTCCATTTCGTCGGCGATTTTCAATTTTACCACTGCTCCGAACAATATTATTTTAATACGTAGTACTACGTGGAGGTGAAATGCATTTTCACCCGTTGAAAAAAAAAAGAACTCCAACCAAATTAGATTTCGCTAGTATATCCCGGGAATATCATTTTTTCGTTGAGAAAAAATCCAGCCTCGAAAAACCCTCGGAAACGGCGAAGATATTCATCAATACTCGATATCGAATGAAAAAAAAATTCGGATGGCGTGTGGACCAGAATAATTATAAAACGAACCCTTTCCCATTGCCAAGGTCTCGCGAGAATAAACGAGGTAATTTTTGAAAAAAAAAAAAAAAAAAAAAAAAAAAGGTTATCGACGCGTATTTTTTCGTTCTAGCCGAAAGCCCTAAAAGCCAGGTACGAGCTTAATACGGCGCCCACGAGCTGAACGAAGTTCAAAACCTCGTATTACTCGAAAAGTAATTTCGTCGAGCGCCATGTTTTGATTAAAACAGTTTACACGTTGCCGCGCCGCGTTACCAGCCGACGAATATTTCATTTGACGTTTTAAAGCAAGCTATAATTACGAAAATCGAGAAAAGGCGCTATACTCTAAGGAGATATGTCATCTTTTTGTATTTTCGCGCTCATTTCCGCATCCCATACAGTCCGGTCGTTTAATTAACACGTTGAAACAAGAACGTCGAGACTAACACCGCCTTCTTTTTAATTTATTCGACGAATTCGCGGCCTTAAGTTGGTTTAAATTAAACGCATAAAACTTTTAAGTAACCTCCTACCATGGTTATTTTATACTGAGGTTTCGTCGTAATTTACCAATGTATTAGGGAGTACTGCTCGAACGCGTTATTTCGATGAAATTCACCACCGACCCAGCGAACTCGATGTGACGGATTTTGCAACACGACATTCTCATGGTCTGATCGGCATTACTTTTTATTCGAGTCTTAAAAATTTTTATATCGTTGTTTTAAATCTTCAGCTCATTCGATGCATGCGAATGGACAACTTATGCCATCGAAATCGCGTATTCCGCTTTGTAAACCTACATAAGCCGGTAGTAAATAAACAATTGACGTAAAATTCGCGTAAAATGAAATCTTCGAATTTTATTACCCCAACTAAACATAGATTTGGCGTGTACGCGATATTACAACAAAGATGTCACTCTTCACTGGTGCTGGTTATATTAAGGGTGAAATTTCTATTATAAAGCACTGTGAAATATCAATATGTAAAAAATTAATGAAAATGAAAATTACTTTCCGTTTACAATGTTCTAGGGCACATGACGTAACGAACATTGTACTACTGAGCAAATAACGATACGAACAATCCACTTAGCAAATACGTACTTGAGACTCTTTATACATGTACCCACAAAACACAAAATGAGCGACTCAAGTTACATACAAGTAGTATGGTCTGCATGCTCAAAAATTTGAAGGGGCTGGGATATACTAAGTTGAAATAAAAAGTAAGCAGTCATGCCACACTGGAGCTGAGTTTTTAATTGGAGCTTGTTACATTCTAAAATGATCATAACCATATGAACAATCCATTCAGCAAATACTAAGGACTCTTCGTACATGGTGTTCCATTTTAGGTACACTACCCATAGAATACGAAATCAGCGATTTCAAGTTGCATACAAGTAGTATGGTCTGCATGCTCAAAAATTTGAAGGGCTGGGATATACTAAGTTGGAAAAAAAAAATGTAAGCGGTCATGTCACATTTCTGGAGCTGAGTTTTTAAATGGAGTTTGTTACATTCTGAAATGATATTATCCCACAAGCCACATGCATTACTGAATCTAAAATCCTTATCTTATCCCTCTCAAAAGCAATCAAAAAGTTTAATTTGAAATATGTCGCACTTTTTGTCCCCTAAAATCGCAAAAGCTCATATCTTTTAAATTGTAGCTGTTTGAACTTTTTCAAGCTTACTTCAAATTTTGATTATCCACCATTTTCCATCTATTTTTGATTGATATTGAGCCGAAGTCAAGGAGTCATGTTCTGGTCCCAGAATAACCCCACATACAATGTTTAATCTTATCAATACTTTGGTAGGGAAGTATGGGAGCTGTTCTTTCCTCCAACTCTCGTCCATACTAACTCAGGAGAGTGAACTCGAAAAATCTTTGTTGACTGAACTTGCTCCACTATTTGATCGTAATCAAAAATTTTTGAACTTTTTTTTCCCACTCTCACATTTTGTTGAACGTCATCTATTCTTTTCATCTTCAAAATCACATATGAAGATGAAATTAGTGTACAGTATACCTCTCATCGCTGGTAATCAGGGTTGGCGGAACTTTAAGAATCGGCCCGGGAAAAACCATGAGTAGGGGCCGCCATGAGTAACTGTAAATCCCTCACCTAAAATAATGAAGAATTGTCAAATTTGCGATACTTTAAGGTAATGAAAAATAACAACATAACTTTGAGGATATTATTTTTTTATTATAAAATGCAAACAAACATAAATAAAAAATGAATTTCCGAAATTAAAAATGGGAAGGTAGCAACGTAATGAAAAGCAATAAAAAAACTTGAGAAAGTAATACTTTTTTAAGCGAAGGATTTTGATTGGTTTAATTTTTACAAAAATTTTGTGCGATTTGCCACTTCTCCATTGTTTCTCAAAACTTGAGTGAATCTCCATTTTGAAGTTGATTAAAAAAATTTCTTTGTGGAATTCCACGAAACGCCTTTCACGAAATTTCCAGTGATTTTCGTTGACAAACATTATGCTCTAACTCGATGAAAAATAAAGATTTAGATATACTTTTTGACTTAAACTAAAATAAGAATCTAGTACCTATGCATGTTTTGAAATGTATGACCTATAACATTAATGATTTTATTATTTAAACCATGCGACCTAGGTAACCTTGTTCATACATAATATTAACTTATTTATGTATATCACAATGTTCCCACATTATGAGTTCATTATTCGTAATTTATTACGTAATGGTAGAAAATGAATGTGTTATTATGTAATACATCGATACTACAGCCTATCAAAAACTCACCAAAATTAAGTTCATAATAATGAAACGCAAAAAGGTAATGTTAATCAAATGAATATCTCAAAAAGTGTCTTCGCGCGAAAATTAGTAATCTAGTGGTGCGGTTTACGCGATCATACAGCATTTTTGTACAAAACGAGCAGTTGAAATTTACATCTTATCGCTGAAAAATGAATTTCAAAAAAATCTTGGATTTTTTCATCGAAACTGAGCATTTCTGTGACATGATTCCATAACTAAGCATTTATATATCATGTATACATTGGCAGGGGTATGTATTATGAAATTTATGTCCGTCCTTGGTTCAGGTATTCCTTGATCATTTGCAATACGCTAGATTTCATCTTCAATAATGTGAATTGGTACGTAGTTTGGACGCAAGAGCCAGTAAATGATATGAGCACTATTGTTTTCTGTGTGGCATGTTTATGCTTCGGTACGATTAACCGATTAGCATCTATAGTAACTTACTTAGAGCGAAAAAATTTGAAAACAGCGTTGAAAAAAATAAATCGGCTTCATACGCTCTTCGAAACGCATCTGACCCAAAAGACCATTGATCCGAATTACAAAGAGACTCAATACACTCGATATCTTTTACCAACTACAATTTTTGTAGTCTTAACGGGATTGGTAGGAATCAGTTTGGGTAAGCTCATCAAATGTTTACTAATGATGGACACAACACCAGTTATTGATCACATACAAGATTACTTATACCCTTTTCCATTTGTTAAATCGCCGACCTTATCGCAATATCTTGTGATCTACGGATTACAGTATCTTTGGTTTTTACCGGTTGCCACGAATTTATTTTTTTTGGGCTTATTTCAATTCCATGCGTTGGTATTCTTGAAAAATCAAATCATATCATTGAGGCAACAAATGAAGTTAAAATCCGATTCAACATCAGAAATCATAGAGCAATCTTACGATCATGAATTGGCTGTATTACAAAGTAGAATATTGGAAGATAAAAAAAGGAAATTAATGCGAATACAGAGCGAACGTGAATACTGTTATAAAGACTTTGAAGACCACATGAATCTGGTATGGGTACAACATCACCAGCACATAGTTTCGTAAGAATTTTTTCGCTTACTAATACTGAACATTGCAGTCAGCATAAATATGTATTAATCTGAAAAATCCATACACAGGGTAATGAAATATTTGAAGAATTTCATGCAAATGATTTCAAATTTAACAATCATGTTGATGGTAATCGTATTCTTGATGATGATCCACATCATAATTATAGTACGTGTATTATGCTTCGTTAGTAGTTACAACTATGAATTCAAGGATTACTGAAAAGCTTCTTTATTTATACTTATCGTTCATCTGTTTTCGTTTTATCTTTACATTGAATCATTAATACATGACTTCAGGAAAAGAATTTCGCTTACATCTTTTACATCATTGGACAATTGTTTCATCTATTGGGGATGTGTATAATTGGCGAATTATACAAAAATATGGTACGTTTATTACTTCGATTTTCCTTTTATTCGCACGATGAATTGAAAATTTCAATGATTAATTTTTTTTCTCGCCATATAGACGGATGACTTGGCTGAAGAAATATACATGCTACCTTGGTATTGGTTACCTCCTCAACAACGAAAAAACATTCTGAATTTATTGGGAATTGTTCAAAAACCACATCAAATACGTTTCTTCGGCGTGTGTCCCATTTCATTATTGATTTTTCCTCGCATTTCAGCTGATTTGTATAATTATATTCAGGTGATGCTCTTATTAGAGCGAAAATATCGTAAGTAAGTCAATTTGAAGATATAAGTAATGTAGATGAAACACCTTCAACTGTGCGAGGGTAGATGACGAACATGGAGATATAATTCATAAACTCATCAAGTACAGTGTGTTGGTGAAAATGAACGGGTACCATTTATCAAAAATTCAGCATGATTGAATAATAAATAGGTAATAAAATAAACCGAGATAATGGAATAAAATGAAGTACTAGATAGGTACGTCTTTATTACATAGTTGATGATCCAAGGTTACATTTGTAAGCTATTAAATGTGGGCTTTTAACAAACGAATTTTCGTCCAGGTAGATCTACTGTAGACCAACTACTCTTTCTTCAAAATGAAATCAATTTAGCATTTACTAAAAAACATCATGTTCTAGCTGTATTCTTTGACTGCACTAGAGCTTTTGACACCACCTGGAGATTCAAAATCTTAAAGACACTGCATAAATGGAACATCAGAGGGAGACTCCCTCTTTTCATTCAAGATTTCTTATCTTCCCGCACTTTCCAAGTAAAAGTAGGCTCTTATATTTCAGACATCCATCACCAACAAAATGGCGTACCCTAGGGATCTGTACTTAGTCCTAGATTATTTAATATCGTCATCAATGACATTACCAAAAATGTAGCAAAACAAGTGAGGTCTTCCGTCTTCGCAGATGACTTTACTATCTTCCTCCCTTGTTCTAATATACAACTGGACAAGAAATACTTCAAGAATGCATTACAAATCTTGATCTTTGACATCCCAAAATGGCATTCAGTTTCTAAAACCAAAACAATAGCAGTACATTTCTGCAGAGTGCGAAACTGTAGTCATACTTTGAACCTACACTCCAAAACACCCCTATTCCAACTTCTGACCACGTGAAATATTTAGGACTAATCTTTGACCAAAAATTAACTTGGTCAACTCATATCAACCATCTGAAATCTTCTTGCTCTAGAAAAATGAATTTAATAAAAAAACTATCACATACCTCATATGGCTCAGATCGCAAATCTCTCCTGCGTATCTACATAGTATCATTATCAAAATATGAATATGGTGCTTCAGTATACGCCTCTGCTAAACCTAACATCTTAAATAAACTAAATCCTATACACCACACATCAATACGTCTCGCAACGGGTGCTTTTCGCACTTCGCCAGTTGTCAGCCTCCTTTGCGAGTCATCAGAATGGCCCCTCCACTTGCGTAGAGATTTTCTTATAATTTCCACGCTAATACGCCTAAATAGTTCAGAAAGTACCCTAACTCTTACATCCTTAAAAAAATCCACCCTCGCACGCCCCAATGATCCTCTTTTCAATAATTCTGTACAGAAAATTCTCACCTCATTGAACCTTACTCTCCCGCCATTCCCGGTTCATATACTCCCTGCTTTGCCACCATGGATATTCTTTCAGCCATCTATAGATTTATCACTTACAGAAACAACCAAACATACACATAAAGATATCATAGCCTCAGCATTTAGAGAAATGTGTTCTAAATATTCCGATTACACAATATTCTATACAGATGGCTCTAAAACTGATGTCGGAGTAGGCTGCTCTATCTTCAGTGATTCCGAGGATTTCGATACAGTGTTATTCCCTCTTCCGCCCTTTTTAAACATTTTCTCCGCTGAACTTTTTGCACTGAACCTGTGCATAGAAACTACTGTCCACTCTTATCCAAAGACACTTATCTGTACAGATTCGTTATCCGCTCTAACAGCCTTACAAAACTGTCATAGAAAAGATCAACATCCATACGCAATGCAAATAGTATCTTTACTCTCTCGAGGCTACAATGAAACAGTGTTAGCTTGGGGAATTACTGGAAACGAATTAGTTGACCTTGCAGCTAAAAGCGCCTCGGAATGTTTCCCATATCCCAACATTCCTATTCCTCCGTCAGATTTCCGCTCACTAGTCAAATTTCACACACAGGACAAGTGGTCCTTAATATGGCAACACACTACATCCACAAATAAACTTCGAGGTATCAAAGATAACACTGAGCCCTGGCATAAAACTCACTTAGAAACAATAGGAGAGAAGAGGTCTCTCTTTGCAGACTTCGCATAGGTCATTCATCTTCTTTCTCAAACTGCCCCACCCCTTTGTCCTGTGTGCTCCATTCAGCTGACAGTAAAACATATTCTCGTCGGGTGCCCAAAATACAGCTCCCATACACGACAGCTCCTTTTACCCGAATCCCTCTCTGATCTCCTCGGAGACTCAGAATCCACCATTCGATCACTTCTCACCTTTCTAATCTCAACTGGCCTCTCCAAATAGATCTAACTCTCTAAGCTAGTGCCTCTAGCCTCAATGGACTGTACACGGCACGTGTATATAAAAAAAAAAAAAAAAAAAAAAAAAACATTTCTTCTTATCAATGAAGTTTTGAACTCTATTGCATACAGCAGTGATTTGGGGAAGTGCTAGACTCACATTGAGTTGCGTGAATGATTCATTCGTTCACTCGTTTGTGTGCAATTCTCCCTTAATGCATCTTATGATATGAACATAGGTACAACAACTTGTAGATGATTTTTTTTTCTATTTAATGAAAAAATATTAAAATGAGAAAAACCAATAATTTTATTTTTGATACATAATAAAATGCACCGGTAAATGAACGTGTGTTAAGATTACAAATAAAAATTGAAAACAGAGAAGGAACGCCTACTCTACTTAATAATAAAACTAGAAAAATCACAAGCTCACAACAAAACGAGAGAAAAAATGACTACCATTAAAAATAAGTAGAAATAGAACAAATAGTAAAGTGATTAACAAACTTAGTCCAAAATCTGATCGACATTTTTCATCAATTACAATTTCTTCGAAATTAGTAGGCGCCTGAGGTTGAAACACGGTGCTCTGATCTTTTTTAACCTTTTTTTTTGGTCTCGGCAGATCAGAGACACGAGTATTATTACAATTTACAATCGATGAACTCTCTGGAACTGAAGCGCTATTAATGAACTTGCCTTCGACAATTATTCTCTTTTCCAACTATGATGAGAAAAATTTACATGCAAAAGTTAGCAAAAAGTTTATCAAGTTTTGATTAGTAATTACAAATATTACATTTCCTTACTATTTGTTGAATGTCGTACTGAGTACGACATTCCCACTTTTTCCAAGACTTGGTTGAATTCAGCAAAGGACTTTTCTTCAATTAAGACATTATACGCCTCATTAATTTTATTGATGGAAACACACAAATCTTTTATTTTTTGTTCTAAATCAGAAGGTGTCGTAGATGTCATAATAATACAATTTCAATTTCATATCTGAATACGATCATAAATAAAATTTAATGATTACCGCGCCAAAAAGCAAAAGTTATCACTGGACTGATGTGAACACTTCCCGTGATTTGGGTTGAAAATTTCAAAAGCAAAGATGAGAAACTTCAAAGAGGTTGACGTGTTCAACAATCCAACATCAAGTTCGGAAGTTTTTGAGGCAACTAGCAATCATGTAAAAGTAATTTATAGTACAGCTAAAAAACTACATTTATCAAACATCTTCGTTTCGAATGTTTTGTCTAAAATGTTTGAAAAGGAACGAATCTTGCGAATTTGTCACTCACTGCCAATGGTTCGAAATTCCACGGTTATTGGGCATATTATTAGGTACAGATATGTCTTAGTAACCAGAAACAAGCGTGTGACTGGGTATGGAAGGTGGAGAATGAAATGTTTTTGCCAGTTATAATAACTGCAAAACCAGCTCCTCAACAATTAGGTACTGAAATTAATAGGTATCACGCACGTCTGCAAAAGGGTGTAAAAATGTTTGTCGCTGCAGGAAAGCTGGGAAGATAATAATGTGAACGATGACCTTGAAAATGAAACTTCCATACAAGAGAGCGATGATGAGTTGTGTTATAAGTATGATAATAGATTTCAAGGAATAACATTTTAGAACGATTTTACGCATATTTTATGAAAACCCTTTCCCACATGACTGCCCACCTCCTTCCCTGATGGTCGTAGAAGAAAAGTTGTCTAACAAAAATTGTTCAAGTTTGTAATGTTATTAACACCATCATACCTACAGAGCACATTCTAGTACCTATTCTATTCCTTCCAAATCCAGTTGGGAAAATTAATTTGTAATAAATGTGGTAATTCATGCCATGCGACAAACCCGTACTTTACAGATTATAACAACTTGAGACTCCTCAAGTTATTTGAGAAAGTTTGATAATCCGCCATTTCGGATTGATTTTGATTCAAATGCAATAAGTCATATTCTGGTGAGAAACTACCTTCGCACACAAAGTTTGACTTTTCTATAATAATTTTGTGAGGACATATGGAAAATTCGAGAAGTTTTATAATTTAAAACTTCCTCAAAAATACGATAAACCTTTTGGACTTGGCAAAATAATTAATTGTGCTTTTTAAAAATATTCTATCATTTATGAAACGAACAACGTCAATGTTGGAATCTGGAATACTTCTCTTCCACACTAAGACTCAAGTCGCAGTCATTTTATATTTGGTAAATTTTTCTCAGAACATACTTCGAGTTTTTTTTTTTTTGTATAGTTTGGTGTTACTTTGATTTATTTGGGCTAGCCAGATAGATTTGGACAATTGCGTTGAAAATGATTTAATATCATGTGAAATGATGGAGAGCACTGGAGATGAGGTTATCGCGTTTTTGGCGATACGATCGACTATTTTGTTTCCTGCCATGCCTATATGGCTAGAAGCGTAGAGAAAATTTATTTCAATGTTACTGAGTGACAAATGGTGAGTGATATGTAAGATACTGTAAATAAGAGGATGTAAGCAGAAAGCGTTTTGTAATGCTGTTAGTGCACTGAGTGAGTCTGAAATAATAAAAAGGTATTTTAGAGCCACATTTCAGTGTCTCGAAGTTCTTCTTGTGATTTCTAAAAATATTTTTTATACTCACAAACCGTAATTGTTACTTTTTCAAGCGTGTTCAGAATAAATTGTTAAAATTTTCAAAACATTACAACATTTTAAATAATAATGGTAAATTTAAAAAAATGATTATTTGACTGTTATGAATTTTGATTTCTTTGTAATACCGATAATGCATTGAAAAAATGATTGTTCTAATTTTTAAAAATGTTGATTTTTCTATATGATAGGAAATACATATGATTACCAAATGATTACACACGTATGTACTTTTAAGACTTTTGAGTTTAAGCATTTGGGACACTGAGCACAGAATGAGAAAAAATTTCTTTTTTCAATTGGTCACAAATGCGATTACCTTATTATTATTATTATTATTGTTTATTTATTATTATTTATTTATTTATTTATTTTGTAAATCAAATCAAAAATACGAATAAATATTTGTAAATATTTTTATTTAAAATTTTTATAAGATTTGAATAACCTAATGATGTAATTTTTAAACATCTAAGATTATGTAATCATTTATTTTTAAGTTGTGCACCATAACACATTTCATTTAATAATACTTAATAAAATTTGGTTCGAAAATGATAGTATCATTTGTTTCATTTAAGCATGTGGTCTTTTTTATCATAGGCAGTGTTGATAAATCGTAGTGACACTTTCAACTCAAAGTGAAAAACATTGGGATACAAATTGATCTATGTTTGACTTCGATAAAATATTGAAGTACCTATTTAATACTAAAACAACAGCTCTTTCTTATCTATCGTTGTATTATTCAAACTCGTCAAAATATGATTCAAAAGAAAACTTTCTCTTCTAATGAGAAAGGCAGCGTGAAATTTACAAAAGATATGATGACTTCTGAAGCCTTGTCACAATGATAAATTTTGTTATAAAAAGAGCTCAAAATAAATATAATTTCAGCCTCCTATGTTAATACTGAACTTGTTCATAACGGAATCAAAGTTCCGAAAATTTATAATTTTTAAAAAGTCCATTATTATGAGAATTTGTTTGCATCTACAAGTCATCTTAGTTGCTCAAAGAGTAAAATAAATTTTGCTTTCAATTTTTTTTGGATTTTTGGAAATTTCTTTTTTTTTTCATTTCATTTACCCAATTAAAAATCGATGTTCTTCACGTCATTTTGAAAGCTATAAATATTTAGAAGTAATTTTCAAGTGAGCTATCAAAGATCATTATCTTCCTCTTTAAAATGACTTAACTCGTTGTCTCGTTATCAACTATCAAGCATGAAGGAACAATACTTAAATTGGTACCTTTCACGATGATGATGACTTACCCCATATGATAGGCGGTTTTGTTGCTTTTAAGCGAACGAATTATTTAATCTAGTAATAAATCTTAATGAATACATAATACCAAGTGCGCTAGTACCAACATAGTTACATAGGTACATATTTTCACAAATATAATATTTACAGCTACGTTAACAACATATGTACTTGTATTGACGTGTGCTTGTAGTCGTAATTTAATGAATTATTTCACAATTCATCACATTGGTGGTTACTTCGTATGGCGTTTTGTTTCTGTATATGAATTGATTTAATTTCAAAAATCGATAGGAAAGCAATAATCTATCCTAAATAATTTCCTAAAACTGAAATATCGTATGCCTCTCTGAGTACAAATTTCTTCCATTAGAAAATCCAATTTATTCTTATTTCTAACATGTAGTCGAGAATCATAAATCATGTACTTGTAATATATCATGATCAAGTTTAGGTATTTTAGTTTTATTCTGCTCATCTAAAATAATACCTCTTCACTATCTACCTACTTATTGAACTATTACCTCTCATATGTAAGTTAGTAATATGTATAGACCTATTTCCATAAATTATCGAAAACAACAAGTCATCATAGGTACAATGGGTTCGAAAAACCTGGCCTTTAAGTGTTGAAGGACACTTTAAAATGTCATAATTCAACAACGTAATGGATCGAATTGATTTTGTTTCGTGTAGAAAAAAGAAAACTTGTTGAGAATCCAATTTAAGTTAACAGGATGAATTTAAAATATACTCGTATAATTTTGAATAGAAGTGTTTGTCTAAATAATACGTACTTTTTACTATAACAATACGTAGTCATTTTTTTTACGAGTTGAGAGCTTAACGAGCAGAATTTTCTCAATAAAAAAATATGGTAGACACATACGTGTAATATTTTTGAGTTATGTATATGAAATGAAAAATTTTCCAAAAAAATAACCTCCCCTAGAGATGAAACATTATTTTAAAATTGAGTAAGGGCCAAAATGCCAAAAAAAAAAAATAAAAATAATAAAAAATGAAAAAAAATTCACACATGAAGAATAATTTATTGTTCAAAATTAATGAAATATATACAAGTTGATACATTTTCTTCCACACTTGGTTATTTATCGGTAAATCTCAGCATTTTAAGCTATTTTGTTGTTTTTTGCCTCCTCCAAATTTTTTTTAAATTCATAAGAAATACAACGCGCGAAGCAGGAAAGAAATTTTTTCAACTTTTATGTAAATTGGGAAGTTGGTGAGTTTATAAATTCCAAAAGCTGTCAAGTTCAAAAACTGCAATATTTCATTTAAGAAAATACATTTGTCTTATTTTTAATATTGGTTATTAGCGTAAGTGATCAAGTTTACCAACTTTATGGTAAAACTCCAATTTACCAACTTTCCAGAAGCTAAGTGGGGAAGCTCCTTCCCCCCCTAGCCAAAGATCCTAAAACGTACGCAACACTTTTGAAAAAGCACCGAAACCAAATTTTTTGGATGAGGAGAAGTGCGTTTACTCAAAATGGGTTGTTTGACGGTGGTTGTTAATGAGTTAGTAGACAGGTAAAGAATTGTGAGTAAGAAGTTCCATTTGAGAATCCTGAGAATGTACGAATTTTTCGAACTCATCAATAGTGTATTCCATGATAAAGAGAGAATTTTTAACATTCTTTGTGATTCTTGGCCAAAACAATACATATGAAATCCATTACTTCATTCGAAAAATTTGATATTCACCTATCATAATGATATACACAATTAGGTACCGACGAAAAATCAACAACATTATACTGTTTCACAACATGAAAAAAAAATTACTGGTGGCTTATGAGATCATCAGGTATCGATAGGACCATAAATTCAGTATAGTTTAATTCTGAGTAACAAAACACATTGTGTTTATGCGAATTAAAGGCGAACTTCCAGACACCTCAACACTAAAATATTAGTTGTGATCTAGTGCTATGACATGATTCATAATTTTCTATTTTAATGACAGCTGAGTAAGTATATGAACTGTTGCGAAATCGAATAGAGCAAACCGAATGATAATTTAATTTAAAATGGATATCAAAGATATCCTGGATCTCTTCATCATAACGGAATATTTCAGCAACATGGATACTGAAACAAGGTATTTATACTTCATGTATACCATGGCAGGAGGTATGTATTATGAAAGTTACATTCGTCCTTGGCTCAAGTATGTTTGGATAACTTGCTCTTTGCTAACTATCATCGTCCCTTTTCCATGTTGGTACATGGTTTGGTACCAAAAGCCAGTGATCGAACTTAGCACCATTGGTTTTTTTTTCATGTATGTCAGTTGCATTTTTTTCACACCTATGTCAATCATAATAGCCTACATGCAGCGTAAAAGCTTGAAATACGTGATAGATAGGCTTCATCCACAATGCAAAACGTACCACACTGAAATCACCACGGATCCTACTTACAATGAGAAGCAATATACTCGATATCTCTTACTTGTTAATATTTTCACTTTCGTGATTGGACCTGTAGGAGTTTGTTTTGGCAAACTTATCAAGTGCTTATTAGTAACTGAGACAACGGCAGACATTGATTACATATATGATTACTTGTTTCCTTTTCCTTTCATTACATCGCCAACAATGATGCAGTATATTGGGATTTACGTCTTACAAGCTATAGTCATATCGCCAATACTACTTGTATGCATCTATCAACTCATATTTCAATTCTATATGCTGGCATTTTTGAAAAATCAACTCATATCGTTGAGGCGACACATGAAATTAGAATCAGATTCCACATCCCAAATCATCGAACAGTCATATAATCATGAGTTGGCCGCGATGCGATGTAAAACACTGCAAAATAAGAAAGGGAAACTACAGCAAATCTCGAAGCAACGTGAATCCTGTTACAAAAACTTCACTGATCACATGAAGCTAACATGGATTCCACGTTATCAACACATCATTTCGTAAGTATTGCTTTCAAATTTTACTCTCCTAAAGTTCAGATGACTATAATAGACGATCAAAATGAGTAATCGCAAAATATCCTAACAGGCTTATGAAGCGCATAGAAATATTCATCCAAACGACTTCAAGCATAACTCTCGTATGGCTAATGATCATGTTACTTATAAACATTCACATTGGAATCGTGGTTCGTGTATTTTATGACATAATTTTACAAATTGATTATCAGAATTCCTCCATAACTATATCTTCTTTTTTTCTTACATTCACACCTTCAATACATGATTGCAGGAGAGAAATGTTGCATATATCCACTACTCAGCAACTTTAATATTTCAACTACTGCTCGTCTGCTTTATTTGCTATTTGTACGA
>VFXL01000532.1:0-100000 GCA_009761765.1 Phenacoccus solenopsis | reverse complement strand
AGGAAATGGTGAGTGATTTCTCGAGTTTTCCTTTAGTTTATTTAATTAGTGATTAAGAAAATAATAATTGTACATTCAAATTCGCTGTTTCAATATAGATGGATGACATGACAGCAGAAATATACGCGTTACCTTGGTACTGGTTACCGCCTAAGCAAAGGAAACTTATTCTCAATTTCTTTTGCATCGTTCAAAAACCACTTAATATTCGTTTTTTCAATGCATTTCCAATATCTTTGCCTCTTCTACCCACCCTTTTTTCTAATCTCTATAATTACATTCAAGTGATGCTTTTGTTGGACCAAAGATATCGTAAATGATTATCTAAACTACTTTAAAATGACGTAGTAATTATAGAAATTATGTTTCCCTCACCATTAAAATTTAATAATATTTTCACTTTTTATAAGCATAAGTAAACATTTTATGTTTTTGAAAGTAAGTAATAAGAAGTTTTTTAAAAATCACGATTTTACATATTCAGTTTTAATGTTCATTCATTCATTCAATTCATTCACATTTTTGTTCAATTTGTTTAGCAATCCTCATAGATTAGCAAATGATTTTTTATTGAATGTTCTGAACATTTTATTTTTATTCGCCATCTTTGTGTTCTTCGATTTCACGTTTAAAATTTATATATATTATGGAAAAAAATGTTGACTAGAAAATTTAAGAAATTGTGGCGTTAAGCTCCTGCTTCTGTAATTTTTACAAAGATTCTGTAATTTTTCATGTTGTCAAATTCAGATTTTTTAAATTTATTATCAATATAACACGGTTCAAAGTACATGGGAATCCTCTTACAAAAAGTTTACTGACCAGATGAAGCTAACATTGATTCCACATTATCAACACATCATTTCGTGAGTATCGCTTTTAAATATTACTCTTCTAAAGTTCAGATGACTATAATAGACAATCAAAATGAATAGGTAATCGCGAAATATACAAATAGGCTTATGAAGCACATGGAAATGTTCATCCAAACGACTTGAAGCATAGCCCTCGTATGGATAATGATCATGCTACTTATAAACATTTACATTGGAATCGTGGTTCGTGTACTTTACATCCTAGTTTTGCACTATTTTCTTTCTCTCCTTCTTTTTACAATTATGCCTTCAATATATAATTGCAGGAGAGAAATACAGCATATATGCATTACTCAGCACTTTAAATAATTCTCCAACTGTTAGTCGACGAGGATATGGTGAGTGATTTTTAGAGTTTTTCTTTTAGTTTATTCATCTAGTGTATGACAAAAGATCATAGTTTCAATTCCCCTTTTCTATACATATAGATGGATGACTTGGCAACAGAATATATGCGTTACCTTGGTACTGGTTACCACCAAAGCAACGGAAACTTACTCTCAATTTCTTATGCATCGTTGAATATCTTTGCCCCTTCTACCTCGCGTTTGTTGAAATCCATATAATTATACTCAAGTGATGCTTTTGTTGGATCAAAGATATCTTAAATGAGTAACTAAGCTGTTTTAATTTATGATTAAACTCAACTGTAGTATGTAAAGGCGAAATAATAGAATTTATGTCACCTACTCTTTAAATTTGATATTTTTTCACATTGTATATATAAGAATAAGCATTTATGTTTTTGAAAAAAAGTAATTAGAAGCCTTTAAAAATCACAATTTTACTCAGTTTTAATGTGTAATAATTTATTCTATTCATTCACATTTGCTCAATCTGTACGAGAATTCTAGGTTAGGGAATGAGTTTTTGTTGAATATTTTGAATATTTTGAATATTTTATTTTTATTCGATAAGTTGCTTTAAATAAGTATGTATGTGTTTTGCGACTCCTCTTTAACGTCTACCATATCCTAAATTCACCTACTTCATTATGTTCTTTAACCTTGAACACAGCATTTGTTTAGTTAAATTCATCATTTCCGCTACCTATCAATAGGCAAACTGTACTTTCTAATTCTACATCTTAGTTACTCTCTTCCAAACCAGTTTCTTATGTTTCCACCCTCTAGAATTACACACCCTCGAAAGAATGTTGCATTGACAAACCATAACATTCGGCGCATTCGATACATTCGATACTACCTGTTCGTACAATGTATGCTGTATCAGTGTTTTTAAAATAACTAAATTAAGAGTCATGTAGTTTTTATGCGTGTTTTTCATTTATAAAAATAATCAAGTCAATAAAATTAACACCATTGTTGTATTTAAATCGTTTTTTAAGAATGAAATAGTTGTAATACGAATTGTAGGTATACTAAGTTCGCCAGTTGTGGTATTTATTTATCTTTTATATTCTATTTTAATAATTAAATAAGCGCGTATAAATGAATCAGTGTAGATACAATACAGCACTTCATGTGTTATTAAATTTTAGGAAGCTATGTAGTCATTAAGTATGTTGCACTTTTTACTTTTTGGTCATAATTCTTTTTTAATTTTTTCAAATAATGCACCAATAACATTTAAGCACGCTTAATCAAATTTAATAAAATGTACTTTTAAAATAGCACGCATGTTTTATAATTTATGATAATTAGATGCAATTCAAAAGGCCATATTTTACCGAAGAAATATGATTCTTGGATTTATTTGAAACTACATAGATTTTGCTCAGGTTTTGGTATTTGCAAAATGAACTTGACGACATAAAAAAAATAAATTTCGCCTTTATGTCAATATTTAATTTGCCCATAACGGGATCAACGTATCGAGAATTTAGAGTTTTTAAAAAGGTAGGTACCAAACATCAAGCGTACGAGTGAATTATAATGAAATTATAAACCTATCGAAAACCAATAAAACTGAAATCCAAACTTGCGTTGAAGAAACACGACTACAAAAAATAACTGTACAACATTAGCAGGTTCGCCCTTTTGAAATGACCCAACTCATTACCAACTGTTAAGCATGAGGTAAAGCGGTTAAGACGCAAGTATAATCCTATGTCATTTTGACTCTATTGTCAAATAAGTATTGTGAAATTTTAAGTTTATTCTCAATTATTTTACAGCTGGTTCATTACCTTCTATGAGTGAGATGGGAACTAGCATAAGCAATATTTTTTATAGGATAAGAAATAAGTAATTCAACCATACAAACTTTTTCAGTTTTGATTCTCTACAAGGTAGAGCAATTAAGAATAAACTTGATATTTCGCTATAGTTGATAATGGAGTTAAAATTGCGTAGGACTGTACTTGCATCTTTAGGGTTTTAAATAAGGGAATAGTAGGATGGTGAAGTTCTGTACTAAATGAATAGTCCTATCGAATAACCAACTAGGTTAATACCTACATACATGACTTCATAGGGACATATTTTCGTCAATCTACGTACCTATTTGTGCCTGTAATTTGAAACTATGATGTCAGAATTTGTAAAACTTGTATTGTTGTGTCGTTGTATGGTAATTTAACAAATTAATTTTACTTTTTTCGTTTTAGTGGCTACTTTGCATGACGTTATGTTTCTGTTCATAAACGAGTTAATTTAGATTCAAAAAATCGATAAGCCAGTAATAACCTATACTAATAATTTCCTAAAATGGATGTATCGTGTGTCTTTTTGCCTACAAAATTTTTCAGTTGGGAACTTTTACATAGAGATTGAGAATTTTTTGAAAAAATTATCATAAGAATGATAATATATAATACATTTATGTGCATTAGGGTGGATTGAACAAAAAACATATCTTGGATTTTGTCCAAATTTGGTGAGATGGTTTACTTGGAGTGGGAGACCTACCAGAAAAATTTTGAGCCCCCTAGATGAAAGAGAAAGGGAGCAAGAGGTCCCCAGAGTGCATCACCTTTTGAAAAAAAAGCAGCTTTTTGTGTTTCTTAACCAGTCGAAATGGTGTGAGAAAGCCTTTTCAGCACTTGAAAGATGCAATTTGAGTTTCGGAATCGTCCTAGACAATAGCCATCCTTATTCGATAAAATGGCGGTCGAAAAGTTGCAGATCGCGATATTTCAATATTATGAAATTTTTGCCGACTCTGCATCAATGATTTTTTGGCTTGGTAATTTGAGCAATTTTTTCTTCACCTCTAGTAGTTGATTAGGAAGAAATTTTTGAAAGTTTTCTGTACCAGTGCAGGTAGTAATAGATCTCAATATTCTAATATTGTGAAATTTTCACGAGTTTTGAATGTATAATTTTTTCGCCTGTAAACTTCACCAATTTTTTTTCTTAACCACTACAAACAAATTCTATAGAAATTTTTGAAAATTTGTCGATACCAGTGCTGCCAGCCACTGATTACAGTATTCTAATACGTATTGTGAAAATTTTAACAATTTTGAATCATTTTTCGCTTATTAATTCATCCATTTTTTTCGATCTCTAGGTATACATTTTGAAAATGAAATTAAAATTTTACTGTGTCATTGTAGCCAGATGCCTATTGCTATATTCTTGAAATAAATTACCGCATGAAAAAGTGTATTTTCAAAAAAAAAAAACAATTCGTAAAACTTGAACAAAAACAAATTACTTACCGATAAAATAAATACCGTTACGTTGAGAATGCTACATATTTTGCGAACCCATGAGAGATGAGACTTAAAAATAGTTGTAATAATACCGTGAAATTTTTTCACAATTTTACATTTTCTTCCGCACTTGGTTAATATCGATATATCCTGGTATTTTATGCCATTTTGTCATTTTTTGCCACCTTCAAATTTTTTTAAATTCGTAAGAAATACAACGCGCGAAGGGCGAAAACAAAGTTTTCAACTTTTATGTAGATAAGTTGGCAAGTTGGGAAATGGTAAATTACAAAAATTGGCCATTTCAAAAACCAAATATTTTATTTAAGAAAATTCACCTGTTTTCTTTTTTAATGTTGCTTATTAGCATAATTGGTCAAGCTTGCCAACTTTACGGTAAAACTCCAATTTACCAACTTTCCGGAAGCCAAGGAGGGAAGCTCCTCTCCTCCTCCTTCGGTTCGTTCTGAAGCCAAAGATCCTGAAACTTGAGGAACACTTTTGAAAAAGCAATGAATCCAAATTTTTTGGATGAGTGGAAGTGCGTTTACTCAAAATAGCTTGTTTAACAATGGTTGTTAATGAGTTAGTAGACAGGTAAAGAATTGTGAGTAAGAAGTTCCATTTGAGAATCCTGAGAATGTACGAATTTTTCGAACTCATCAATAGTGTATTCCATGATAAAGAGAGAATTTTTAACATTCTTTGTGGTCCTTGGCCAAAACAATACATATGAAATCCCATTAGTTCATTCGAAAAATTTGATATTCACGTATCATAATGATATACACAATTAGGTACCGACGAAAAATCAACAACATTATACTATTTCACAACATGAAAAAAAAAAATTACTGGTGGCTTATGAAATCATCAGGTATCAATAGAACCATAAATTCAGCATAGTTTAATAATGAGTAACAAAACACATTGTATTTACGCGAATTAAAGGCAAACTTCCAGACACGTCCTCACTAAAATATTAGTTGTGATCTAGTGCTATGACATGATTCATAATTTTCTATTTTAATGACAGCTGAGTAAGTACATGAACTGTTGCGAAATCGAATAGCGCAAACCGAATGATAATTTAATTTAAAATGGATATCAAAGACATCCTGGATCTCTTTATCATAACGGAATATTTCAACAACATGGATATTGAAACAAGGTATTTATACTTCATGTATACCATGGCAGGAGGTATGCATCATGAAAATTACATTCGTCCTTGGTTCAGGTATGTTTGGATAACTTGCTCTTTGCTAACTATCATCGTCCCTTTTCCATGTTGGTACATGGTTTGGTACCAAAAGCCAGTGATAGAACTTAGCACCATTGGGTTTCTTTTCATGTATGTCAGTTGCATTTTTTTCACACCTATGTCAATCATAGTAGCCTACATGCACCGTAAAAGCTTGAAATACGTGATAGATAGGCTTCATCCACAATGCAAAACGTATCACACTCAAATCACCACGGATCCTTCTTACAATGAGAGGCAATATACTCGATATCTCTTATTTGTTAATATTTTCACTTTCGTGATTGGACCTGTAGGAGTTTATTTCGGCAAAATAATCAAATGCTTATTAGTAACTGAGACAACGGCAGACATTGATTACATATATGATTACTTATTTCCTTTTCCTTTCATTTCATCGCCAACAATCACGCAATACATTATGATATATGTCTTACAAGCTATAGTAGTATTGCCAATAGTACTTGTATGCATCTACCAACAAATATTTCAATTCTACATGCTGGCATTTTTGAAAAATCAAGTCATATCGTTGAGGCGACACATGAAATTAGAATCAGATTCCACATCCCAAATCATCGAACAGTCATATAATCATGAGTTGGCCGCGATGCGATGTAAAACACGGCAAAACAAGAAAGGAAAACTACAGCAAATCTCGAAGCAACGTGAATCCTGTTACGAAAACTTTACTGACCACATGAAGCTAACATGGATTCCACATTATCAACACATCATTTCGTAAGTATTGCTTTCAAATTTTACTCTCCTGAAGTTCAGATGACTATAAATAAACAATGAAAATGAATAATCGCGAAATATCCAAATAGGCTTATGAAACAGATGGAAAAATTCATCCAGACAAGTTCAAGCATAGCCCTCGTATGGATAATGATCATGTCACTTATAAACATTCACATTGGAATCGTGGTTCGTGTACTTAACATCCTAGTTTTGCACTATTTTTTTGCTCTTCTTTTTACAATCATGCCTTCAATATGTAATTGCAGGAGAGAAATACGGTATACATGTATTACTCAGCAATGTTCATAATTCTCCTACTGTTAGTCGGGATTATCGGCTATTTATACGAAGATATGGTAAGTAATTTCTTGAGTATTCCTTTTAGTTTATTCAATATTCATCTAGAGTATGACAAAAGTATCATACGTTTCAATTTCCTTTTTAATACTTACAGACTGATGACTTGGCAACAGAAATATATGCGTTGCCTTGGTACTGGTTGCCACCGAAGGAACGGAAACTTATTCTCAATTTCTTGTGCATCGTTCAAAAACCCCTTAATATACGTTTCTTCAACGTATTCCCAATATCTTTGCCCCTTCTACCCCGCGTTTGTTCAAATCTATATAATTATGTTCAAGCGATGCTTTTGTTGGATCAGAGATATCGTAAATGAGTACCTAAGCTGTTTTAAATTACGATTGAACTTAACCTTAGAAGGTAATGGCCAAATGATAGAATTTATGTCACCTACTCCTTAAATTTAGAATTTTTTCACATTGTATGTAATGAGCATAAACATTTACGTTTTTGAAAATAAGTAATGAGAAGCCTATAAAAATCACAATATAATTCAGTATTAATGTGTAATAATTTATTCTATTCGTTCACATTTGTTCAATCTGTACGATAGTTTTAGGTTAGCGAATGACTTTTTGTTGAATATTTTGAATATTTAATTTTTATTCAATAAGTTGCCATAGGTATGTATGTATGTGTTTTGCGATTTCTCTTGAACGTATACTATATCCTAAATTCACCTACACACAAGATGTTGGGGGGGGGGGGGGTAGGTGAGAAGGAAGGTTTTTTGGCCTCAGAATTTGATGGACTTACTAGATGTCAAAAATTTTTTATTATGTTCCTTCACCTTGAATGTAACATTTATTCAGTTGAATCTTTGACTATGTAGTATACCTATGGACCGAGGTAGTAATGTAAAACAAACGATCAAACATAAAATAATGTCAATAACCGCAAATGGCTTCTGATTAGTTGCTATGTAGCCCACCCATTTTTGTTGTTATCAAAGTAAACAAACTATTACTTTCGCGAATGAAATTTATAGTGAATTCTGAAATTTGTAATTTATTATTAATAAATTTAACAGAACATTTTATTCAGATTCGATGAGTGCGGAAATTTATTAGGAAATTTATAGAATGAATTGTGTTTTCATCACTTATAGCCAATAATATGATTGTAGTGTACAGTATTCCACATCAAAATTTCACTGCAAGGATCATAAACATACTTCACTATTTGAAGACTCACAAATAGAGCATTTATTAAGTACATTCTCCTCCTTATCAATAATTTTAGCGCGGAGACTAAACAACCATTCGGAGGCGTTCTACGGTTATAAACATTATTTTATGTTTGATCGCGTTTTTGTGAAAGTTCAGCAGTAGTAGCTCGGTCCACGTTAGTTATATACAGTGAAAGAGTTGAATTCACCATTTTCGCTACCTATCAATGGGCAAAGTATATCTACTTTCTAATTCTCACTTGTTACTTACTCTCTTCTAAACCAGTTTCTTATGTTTCCATCCTCTAGAATTACACCCTCGAAAGAATGTTGCATTGACAAACCATAACATTCGGTGCATTCGATACATTCGATACTACCTGTTCGTACAATGCATGCTGTATCAGTGTTTTTAAAATAACTAAGTTAAGAGTCATGTAGTTTTTATGCGTGTTTTTCATTTATAAAAATAATCAAGTCAATAAAATTATTACCATTGTTGTATTTAAATCGTTTTTTAAGAATGAAATACTTGTAATACGAATTGTAGGTATACTAAGTTCCCCAGTTGTGGTATTAATTTATCTTTTATATTCTATTTTAATAATTAAATAAGCGCGTATAAATGAATCAGTGTAGATATTATACAGTACTTCATGTGTTATTAAATTTTAGGAAGCTATGTAGTCATTAAGTATGTTGTACTTTTTACTTTTTAGTCATAATTCTTTTTTAATTTTTTCAAATAATGCACCAATAACATTTAAGCTCGCTTAATCAAATTTAATAAAAAGTACTTTTAAAATAGTACGTTTGTTTTACAATTTATAATAATTAGATACAATTCAAAAGGTTATATTTTAGCGAAGAAATATGATTCTTGGATTTATTTGAAACTACATAGATTTTGCTTAGGTTTTGGTATTTGCAAAATGAACTTGACGACATAAAAAAAAAAAATTTCGCCTTTATGTCAATATTTAATTTGCACATAACGGGATCAACGTATCAAAAATTTAGAGTTTTTAAAAAGGTAGGTACCAAACACCAAGCGTACGAGTGAATTATAATGAAATTATAAACCTAGCGAAAACCAATAAAACTGAAATCCAAACTTGCATTGAAGAAACACGACTACAACAAATCAAGGGTATTCTAACTATTAACTGTCCAACATCAGCAACTTCGCCCTTTTGAAATGACCTAACTCATTATCAACCGTTAAGCATGAGGTAAAGCGGTAAAGACGCAAGTATAATCTTATGTCATTTTGACTCTATTGTCAAATAAGTAATTTGAAATTTTAAGTTTATTCTCATTTATTTTACAGCTGGCTTATTACCTTCTATGAGTGAGATGGGAACCAGCATAGGCAATATTTTTTATAGGATAAGAAATAAGTAATTCAACCATACAAAATTTTTCAGTTTTGATTCTCTACAAGGTTGAGCAATTAGGAATAAACTTGAAATTTTGCTATACTCGTATTTGATAATAGTCAAAGTTGCGTGGGACTGTACTTGAATTTTTGGAGTTTTAAATAAGGGAATAGTAGGATGGTGAAGTTCTGTCCTAAATGAATAGTCCTATCGAATAACCAACTACCTAGGTTAATACCTACATACATGACTTCATAGGGACATATTTTCGTCAATCTACGTGCCTGTTTGTGCCTGTATATTATGAAAATATAATTATAAAATTTGAAACTATGATGTCAGAATTTGTAAAACTTGTATTGTTGTGTGGATGTATGGTAATTTAACAAAATAATTTTACTTTTTTCGCATTAGTGGCTACTTTGCATGATGTTATGTTTCTGCTCATAAACGAGTTAATTTAGATTCAAAAAATCGATAAGTCAGTAATAACCTGTACTAATAATTTCCTAAAATGGATGTATCGTGTGTCTTTTTGCCTACAAAATTTTTAAGTTGGGAACTCTGTTATATTTTTCCTTCAAACATGTACAGTTACGTGAAAAAAAATCGAAACATGAAAAATTCTTTTAAAATTAAAAAATATAATGAAGTAAAAGCTTGACAAGAAACCATGGAGAGATATATTATTGTTGAAATACGCTTCAATAAAAAAGAAACTGATGCTAAAAGAATCAACAATAAATTCATTTACACAAAGATTGAGAATATTTTGAAAAAATTACCATAAGAATGATGATATATATGTATGAACACCCAGGTTATATAAGTATAAAGACATGCTACACCATTTCCCGGAGGCCACCAAAATATAATACACGTATTTCATTGCCTCATTGGTTAATAAAATCCAATAGTAAAACCATAACTCAGCTGTTAATGACGTCAAAAAGGAGAAGCTTCGATGTATGTGTTCAATTTTGCACAAAAACTTGCGGTTGCAAACACATTCCATCATCAGGGGCGTAACTAGGGGAGGGGATGGGGAGAGCTTTCCCCGCCCAGGTGTTTTGAAAAGTTGGGAAATTTATAATTGTTCAACGCTGAAATTGGGAACTTGAATTTCTTTTGAGAAAATAAGAACTCGATAGCACACAACCAGGGACGTAGCCCCCTTGGCTTTTGGAAAGTTGGTAAATTTGGAGTTTTAGCGTAAAGTTGGTAAATTTGACCACGCAGTATTATTACAGCTATTTTTAAATTTTTGAAGACAAAAAAAAAAAAAAAAAAAAGTCAACAGTTGGTAAAATTTCATGTTATTAGTTGGCAATTTTTGGTTTTCTCCCCCCCCTGAAGAATGTCCTCGGTACCCCCTGTCCATCATGTATTTATCAAATATGTGGGCAGAGACCAGAGAGTCGATAATCGATACGGATACTATGGCAAATGAATCTGCTCAAATTAAATCGCTTTAAATCATATTTTAATTCAAAATGTAAAAAAAAGTGTTTTTCAAATATTATTTTTGATTTTTATTACGAAAGTATGTTTGTTTCGAATCAAGAGTAATGTAGCCGTGAAATTTTGGAATTCCTCCGAATAAGAGAAGCAAATAGGTATCTACTTAAAAAATTCATTAAAAAAATGTATCGTGGAAGGTATTGGATTGGAATGGGGGGCTTAATTCATATCTAAGTACGTTGATAATTTAGCACGGCACAGCAGTTATTCATTCAAATTATTTAAGGATGATACAGATCTGCCAAATTGAAGCTATGACGTCAACATTTTTAAATAACTTGTATTGTCGGGGACTTGTAGTCGTAATGTAATAAATTATTTCACTTTCTTCACATTAGTGGTTATTTTGCATGATATTTTGTTTCCGTACATATTCTAGTAAATTCAAAGGATAAAAAATCGATATGACAGCAATAATCTGTTCTCAATAATTTACTAAAATTGAACAAATATTGTGTGTATCTCAGACTACGAATTTTTTCAATAGAGAACTCCATTATATTTTTCTTTCAAACAGAAAATATTTAATTTTTGAAATATTCAATTAAAACAAAACATAACTGATGCTAGAAAAATTACCAAAACGAATTTTGCAAAAAAATATTATGATAACAATAAAAAAATATTTTATTTTTCATGTTGAAGATTTAAAAAATAAAGTACATTTAAGAGGGAAAAAATCGTCAAAAATAATGAAAAACTGAAAGAATGTACAAAAAGTAAACAAAAGAAGAAAAATAGTCAATGAATTATTAAACATAAATAAATAATAAATAAATAAATAAATAAATAAATAAAGAGGTTTTGAAGAATAATAAAAAAGCATACAAGAATAACATAACGACTGGAAATAGAAATTGGAATAAAAATGAAATTAAAGCTGCAGAAAATATAAGAAGGTCTGAAAGTAAAGAATGATTCAAGTTCAAGAGTGAGAAGGATCTTTTTTTAAATGTAAAAAGCCCAAAAATGAAGAAATATTCGTTATATCTTAGAAGATCAATTCAGAAGCAAGACTTTTTTTTTATAAAATATAAAATTATAAAAAAATTTCAAAATGTTAATAATCCAAGATCGTTCTTCATTTTCAACGATGATCAGTCTCGGGAAAGAAATTTGTGAAATAATCAATGCGGATACTATTGCAAATAAGTTTGCTTACATTAAATCGCTTTAAATCATGTTTTAAATCAAAATACGAAAAAAATGTGATACGTTTGCTACGAATAAAGAATACCTAATGTAGCTCTAAAATTTTGAAATTCTTTTGAAAAAGAAACGCAAATTTGTAGGTTCCTAATTGAAAATTCAATTAAAAAAAATTATAGGGAGATCTTAATCTTCTCTAACTAGGTTGCTAATTTGTTACGGTACACCACTGTTAATCAGTTATTTGTTCAAATAATTTTAGTAAGATATAGTTTTTCCAATGCCAAAAAAAGAAATTTGCCTAAAATTTTTGAAAAAAATCCCGAGATCATTATTTCTTATTGACTCATAGTAAATCAAAACAATTAAGTCATGTAAATAGGCTAAAATTAATTTTAAACACAAAATGCTGTTTAATACTACGTAACAAAATTAAAATCTAATTCCTCATATTCATTGGTAAAATTAAATTTTTCTTCTATGCATATTTCGTTTGGACTTTGGAGTCATAAATATTCTCTTCTTTAACATTAATCCTTTTTTGAGTGATAAAAAGTCCGGTCATTTAAACTAGGCTTTGCTCAATTGTTGTTAATGAGTTGGTAGACAGGCAAAAAATCATGAGTTTAAAGCTCCACTTGAGAATCTTGAGAATATACAAATTTTTAGATCTCATCAATAGGTACCTTCCTTAGGTTTCACTGGTAAAATTTTAACCACCAATTCGACCCTGCACCAATACCTTCTTTCCATAATGAGGAGAGAATTTGTGAGCATTTTTCATCGTCCTAAACCATTATATTATAGGTATGTAAAATCCCATTAATATATTGGAAACTTTGATATTCAAGTATCATAATGATTTACACACTTAGGAAAATCAACAACATTAGACTGTTTACCCAAATGGAAAAACAAATTACTAATGGCTTATGAAATCATCATATATCAATAGAACCATAAATTCAGTACAGTTTGATTTTGAGTAACAAAAAACATGGTGTTCATGTGAATTAAATGTGAACTTCCGGAAACCTATTCATTAACATATTAGTTGTGATCTAGTGGCATGACATGGTTCATAAGAGCTATGAAAGTACATGTACTGTCGCGAAATCGAATAGTGCAAATCCAATGATAACTTAATGCAAGATGGATATCAAAGATATCCTGGATTTCTTTATCACAACGGAATATTTTAACCAACATGGATAGTGAAACAAGGTATTTATACTTCATGTATACCATGGCAGGAGGTATGTATCATGAAAATTACATTCGTCCTTGGCTCAAATATGTTTGGATCACTTGCTCTTTGTTAAATATGATCACCCATTATTTATTCTGGTACATAGTGTGGTACCAAAAGCAGGGAATCGAACTTAGCACCATTGCTTTATGTATCATGTGTATGAGTTGCATTACTTTCATACCTTTGCTAAGTATAATAGCCTACATGCACCGTAAAAGCTTGAAATACGCGATAGATAGGCTTCATACACAACGCAAAACGTACCACACTCAAATCACAACGGATCCTACTTACAATGAAAGTCAATATACTCGATATCTCTTATTCGTTAATATTTTCACTTTCGTGATTGGACCTCTAGGAGTTTGTTTCGGCAAACTTATCAAATGTTTATTAGTGACGGAGACGACTGCAGAAATCGATTACATAAACGACTACATATACCCTTTTCCTTTCATCAAATCGCCAACAATGACCCAGTATATTGCGGTATATCTCTCACAAGCTTTAAGCCTGATACCAATGGTATGCGTACCCTTCTACCAACTAACATTAAATATCTACATGCTGGCATTTTTGAAAAATCAAGTCATATCGTTGAGGCGACACATGAAATTAGAATCAGATTCCACATCCCAAATCATCGAACAGTCATATAATCATGAGTTGGCCACGATGCAATGTAAAACACTGCAAAACAAGAAAGGGAAATTACAGCAAATCTCGAAGCAACGCGAATCCTGTTACAAAAACTTTACGGACCACATGAAGGTAACATGGATTCCACGTTATCAACACATCATGTCGTAAGTATCGCTTTCAAATTGAAAAGCTAATTCCAAAAACCATCCTTGTCCAAAATGAAAATAAAAAACAAGCACGACAGAAACCACTGGACTTCCTAGATGTATTTGTATAAAGCGCTGAGTAGTTCCTGTCACTCTCACAATATTATTTGGGCGCTGTTTACCAATGCATCATTGTAGAGCAGAGATAAATATCACTTTTGAAATTTTTTCATTTTGATTTTGGACAAAGGTGGTTTTTGGAATTAGCTCTTTAATTTTACTTTCCTCAAGTTCAGTTGACTATACATAGACAATTAAAATGAATAATCGCGAAATATCCAAATAGGCTTATGAAACACATGGAAAAATTCATCCAGATGATTTCAAGCATAGAACTCGTATGGCTAATGATCATGTTACTTACAAACATTCACATTGGAATCGTGGTTCGTGTATTTTATGACATAATTTTACAAATTGATTATCAGAATTCCTCCATAATTATGCCTTCTTTTTTCTTACAATCACCCCTTCAATACATGATTGCAGGAGAGAAATGTTGCATATATCCACTACTCAGCAACATTAATATTTCACCTACTGCTCGTCTGCTTTATTTGCTATTTATACGAGGAAATGGTGAGTGATTTCTCGAGTTTTCCTTTAGTTTATTTAATTAGTGATCAAGAAAATAATAATTGTACATTCAAATTCGTTGTTTCAATATAGATGGATGACATGACAGCAGAAATATACGCGTTACCTTGGTACTGGTTACCGCCTAAGCAAAGGAAACTTATTCTCAATTTCTTTTGCATCGTTCAAAAACCACTTAATATTCGTTTTTTCAATGTATTTCCAATCTCTTTGCCTCTTCTACCTACCCTTTTTTCTAATCTCTATAATTATATTCAAGTGATGCTTTTGTTGGACCAAAGATATCGTAAATGATTATCTAAACTACTTTAAAATGGCGTAGTAATTATAGAAATTATGTTTCCCTCACCATTAAAATTTAATAATATTTTCACTTTTTATAAGCATAAGTAAACATTTTATGTTTTTGAAAGTAAGTAATAAGAAGTTTTTTAAAAATCACGATTTTACATATTCAGTTTTAATGTTCATTAATTTATTCTATTCATTCACATTTTTATTCAATTTGTTTAGCAATCCTCATAGATTAGCAAATGATTTTTTATCGAATGTTTTGAACATTTTATTTTTATTCGCCATCTTGGTGTTCTTCGATTTCACGTTTAAAATTTATTTATGTTATGGGAAAAAATGTTGACAAGGAAATTCAAGAAATTGTAGTTTGGCGTTAAGCTCCTCTTTCTTCAACTGTTACACAGATTTTGTAATTTTTCATGTTGTCAAATTCAGATTTTCTAAATTTATTATCGATGTAACTTGGTTCAAAATACATGCCTCTTACCTATTATAAAAAAAGGTAAAGGGTTAAGGTAAATGAGCACGGAAATTTTTTTAATAAATTAAAATATTGTAAATTACGAAGAGGCGTAACACACTAGGTACTTAATTGGGTACCTAATTATTACATAAGTGCTTTTTAAACTTCTGTATCTTATCAAACTCTCACTCAATTTTTTTTACATATCGATGCTTTTCTTCAAAAACCACATAAGTGCGACTTAGGCAAAATTCACTTTTAAGTGTTTCTTATGTAAAAAAAATCGAGGAATTCGATTTTGAAAACCTCGTAAGTCCAAATCATCAACTAGCGCTTCTATCCGTAAAAAAAGAAACCTCGTAAGTCTGTCATCAAAAGAAATACTCGTACCTCTCCTGAAAAATTTATATATTTTGGACTTACGTAAGTGGTTTTCTTATGTAAAAAAATAAATTATTGACACTTTTTTGTAATAAGTTTTTCATATTTGTGAGCAAATATATTATTAACACTTTCAATATATTTAATGAAAATCACTTTCTAAATAGCATCTTATTTTCATGTAAAATATAATGCTGCCGCATTGTCAAAACGATTAAAAAATTTTTAAGTGATTTATTGCATCCTTCAACAATTAGATAAGTATACTTCTCACTCCCGCATAACACATTCTATGTTTAGCTAAGAGGTAAGTATAGGTATGGCATGTATACTACTACTTAATGAATTATTCCAGTATCAGCCGCACAATTTAACATGTTGATAAACTTCTAAAATGTCCAAAATTAGTGTTTAAAACGCATTTTAGGTCTCTTGATTCCTTTTAACTTTTTAGGCGGTAAAAATAGCAAAAAAAGGGATAGTTTCTAAAGAATAATAATATTAAGTATGATGAAGGTTCCAAGATGACCTCCTCAAGATATTATACTATAGTATGAACACTAAACACATTTAACCTCCAGATGATAACATAGAAAAATTTCTAAAAATTTATAGACTTTTTTATTCCAATAAACTCTATAATGTACCTAGATCTCGAATTTACGAGAAACCATCAGAAACCTAAAATATAATATGAAGGTTGAAACTTAAAAATTTTGCTTCTAGTAACTCGATATGTTTACCTGCATTTGTCGAATACTTCCCAAATTCAAATTAAACACAATCCAAACACTTACCTGAAACAAATACAAAAGTTCAATTAAAATTTTTACATTACAAATCCTCAAGGTCTTTCACCTATGAATTGTAGCTTAGGATCAACTTTGTTTCGGTTTTTTTTTTGGAAACAGAATACTGATGCTAATGAATAGGTATAAATTAATTTAAAATGTTTTTTTATACTCATTAATATTTTTATAAATTTATCGTCACGGGTTACCATGCATTTTTAATTGGGTGAAGGAAAGTGCGAAAATGGATTAATGTTGAGACCTAATTGTGGATATAAAACATTCTAAACCATATAATGTCATGGAAAATACTAGTTGAAATGAGTTCAAAAATCATTACGTGACTTCAAATGTGGGGTGATACATGCAGGACTGCAGGCATGTTACGAAAATACATTAAAAATTTTCTGCTCTGAAATGTTAACTTCTTTAGTTAGAGTGCAGCTCATGTAACTTGACAAATCTCTTGAAAAATTAAAGTTAAATTTTGGCTTTGAGGGAGTGAAAGTTGCTAAATTCTAATTGAACATACCAACTGAATGAAATCTGTTGAGAACATTGTGAACCAAGTAATGTTGTATGAAAGACGGTGGTGATCAAGAGATTAAATTACTGTCCTTCATACTTTATTCCTTGGCTTATAATGTTATAATAATTAATAATATGGAATAAAAAATGAAGCAGCCATGCCGCATTTCTGGAGGTGAGTTTATAGTTGAACCTTGTTTAAATTTGCAAGCAGTATTGCCCGGTAAACTATTCAAGCACAAGGATCAAATTTATAATTACAGAGTCCAAAACTCCTTCCCTATCCCTCCCAAAAACATCCAAAAAGTTTAACTAGAAATATGTAATGCTATTTATCCATAAGAATCACAAAAGTCCATATTCTTTAAAATTTTAATTGTTTGAGGCTTCTCAAGCATACCTCAAATTTAGATTGTCCGCCATTTTGGATCAATTTTCACTGAATTTTAAGGGTCATCTAACTAACCACACAAATATCTTTCCAGGTCAATAAAATTAATTGCTGAGATAATCGTAAATGACATAGTAAGTATAGCCATTGTTTTCTATCATTCTCAAACATGTGTTATGATCTAAGGCTAAAATACTTATTTATGGATCAAACAATTATGATATCACAGTCATAACTCTTTAGGTTACATCGCACAAAGGAAATTCCACCCCACAATTTTTTTAAGCTAATACAAGCACAACTTTATTTTCAAATCCTTCTAAAGTTGAGAAAGTACCTATATTAAAAGTTCCAAAGTCTACACAATAAACCAAGGTGAGGAAATCACCACCTCATCATGAATAAAATTCGATAAAATATACCGATATTTACACAGAGATAGTAAGCTGTCATAAAGTAAACCCAAGTACGAAACTTTTCAACAGAAAATCATCACCTTCTCTGAAGTAGTCGAAAATTATACACATCTGAACACAAAGCCATTCTTATCAATTCAGAACTGTATAAATGTTCTCGACTAATAAAATATTTATACCAGAGTTTGGAAGATAAACAAATTAACGTTGAGAATTCTTGATCGAGAAACAATTTTAAATTTATAACAACTTGTAACTTGTGATCGAAGAGAAATATACTACGAAGGCCTATTCAGTCGCTCAGGACGGAAGTATGTCGTACCATTTAGTAACACAGTTCGCGACAAATGTATTGTTTGCTTGCAAATTCTCACTAAAGTAAGGTGAAAATTTCACACTCATATCTACAAATATTCAAAATGCTCGATTTGATATTAGATGTGGACTTCTTTCGCGGTAAAAATTCAACAACGAGACATTTGTATTTTTTATACACCATCGTAGCAGGAATGTACTACGAAAGCTATATACGACGTTGGTTCAGGTATTTACTAATCATTTGGTATGTGTTTGATTTCATGGTTATGTTGATATGTTGGTATAGGTCAATATTGAGCGTACAAACGTATCATATCGGATGGTTAACCCTAATGGTGACGCAGTTAAGTTTTTCATGCGGTTCAGTAATAACCACCATTCAAATATATTCGAAACGTGAGAGCATTCGAGTTGCTTTTCGAGCGATCGAAATGGCGACAGATCGATGGCACGTGGAAAGTAAATTTATGAAATATCTCCCTTACTGGTACTACCTATCGTTCACCTTAGTTTTCGGTGGATTCGTTGGTAAGCTGATTTTCCGATTGTTCACGATGCAATCGTCGTCCGAGATTCAATATATGGACGATTATGTGTATCCGTTTCCATTCATTCGATCTCCGAATAGAGTTCAGTACATTTTGATTTTTATATTGGAAACCTTATTTCTTCTACCATCGTCGTATAGTTTCTCGCATTTTTTGACCATTAATTCTATTATATCGGTTTTCTTAAAAAATCAAATCGACTTGTTGAGGCGAGATATTAAGGTGGAGTCGGATTCAACTACCAAAATAATCGAACGAAGTTACGAAAGAGAATTTAAGATATTGATCGACCATCCTTTCGAAAAAATTCCAAAATTATCGGGTACCTGGATAAAACGCGATGAAATTTATTGTAGGTTCATCGATAAAACCAAATCATGGATGAAACGTTATCAAGAAATTATTTAGTAAGTTTATTAGTTCAAAGAGTAGTGATAGTAAATTACTATTATAGTATTTTCACTAAAATACTTGGTGATATCACTCCTGCCATGCAGCATTACAAAACACCTGAAAGGATTCATTCAAATAGTTCTCAGTATCAACATAGCGATGATGATGCCCATGTTACTAATGATCATTCATATCGCAGTCACGGTTTGTATCAATTTCAAAAATCTCAATGACATATTTTTCAAGAACACTCTACTAACATACCTTATTCTTTTCCATAAAAAATAATATATTATATGCTTCTCATCAACAAAATGACAGCAAAAAACTGAAAATTTCACGTATTGCTTTTACGCTGTAGAACTCATACCTCTATTATTGATCACCTGTATTATTGGCAATGTGTACCTGGATATGGTTAGTATTTATCTAATATCTACTTATGCTACTTCACCAGCTTAGTCAGCAGTACTTAATATATGAACAGGTTTGCAGTCAAGGTTGTAATTTCTTGCCTAAATCATCATCTTTCATATCATAGGTAGAATCAGTGGTGCAAATATAATTATTTTTCATCCCCAAACCACTTTCAGTACACCTACCCTCAATCAAATGATCAAAATCAAAAGCACTTGTTTTCATTTTTATCATTTAGTAGTTGAAGTATGTTTCTGGCATTGCTCTTCTATTAACCTGAAAAATGACCATATTGCGTGTTCTTTCATTACTTCTCATCTCTCATTGACGTCTGCGATGATGAAAATCAACTAATCAAGAGTCTTAAAATATTACAAACATAAAACGTAACTATTTGCCTTGTAATCTTTGAAAACATTAAAATAAAAATGTAAAGAATACGCAAAAAACTAGTTTTGAAAATATTTGAAAAATACCTACACACCTTTGTTTCTTTTCTTTGTTAATTTGGCTAAGCTAATCAGAGCTTATATATACATATTCTACCAACACGACGAATTTCAAGTATTTTGCATGTACCCATGCCCATTTATTTTTAGTTCAAATTGTACACTTCATTCTAAATTAATTTCTTTTACGCAGAACAATGAAATAGCAGAAGAGATTAACGCGATGCCTTGGTACTGGTTACCGCCGAAGCAAAGGAAAATTATATTCAATTTTTTGTGTCTAGTCAGGACACCACACCCAGTGCTCTTCTTCAGCGTGTGTCCCATATCTTTACATATGTTTCCACGTATTTTATCCAAGTTCTACAGTTACTTTCAAATGATGCGAAGATTATAATGCAAAATAAATTTCACAAATGAATTGGAATACAAATATTTGACATTTCAAAGTAGCAAGGCTTATTGAAGATGATTATCTCATGATCAACTCCAACCCTTCATAACAACTATCATGATTTGAAACTGTTCAAGTATATTTCTGTCGAGTTGAATTCTGTAAAACATTAATAACGATATATGATTGTTCGATTCTATAAGAAGATTAAATATATTTACAGACCATGTTTAAGTCATTTTAATACTCTGAAATCGCAAATTACATAGATAAAAAAAATTGACCATTAATTATTTCGTAAGAGATAAAAAAATGCTTGATTTTTATTCCACACCGGTTTCCAAGGTCTAATCTACATTTCGAAAAATTGGCGACTAAAATTTTGCTTCTGTCTTAAGAGAAACATGAAAGTAAGCCGCTGAGGTAACTATTTTTATCTCGCTCCTTTCACTTTTGAAAAAAAAAATGAAAATTAGGTAAACCCCATAAATACGCCACTGACCCTTATACAGAACTTCATCGATTTATTCACCAATTACCTATACATTTTCAAAACTTCAAGCCCATTAGATATCAATGAGGTAGTGAAAGATACAGAGTACTTTACAATTCTAATACCAGATTATCAAAAATTCAGCAAAATTTAATCTTAAATAATAAAACGCTAAAAGGTAATGGGAATTAAATGCGAAATTCAAGAAGTGTCTCCATTTGAAATTATACAGCTCTCTGATAGTATACGAACGTGACTCACAGTGCTTGTGTTGTTTTTCGCGCTCAAAATCAGTAATGTGGAAACACTTCGGATTAAAACAATATTTTTATATTTCGTTGTGAAAACTTATGTTAATCCATTGAAAAATGAATATTAGAAGAATATTGTATCCTTTCATCGAAACAGAGTATTTCCATGATATGGATATGATCACTTAGCATTTATGAGTATGTGTACCTCATGTGTACAATAGAAGGGGTATGTATTACAAAAGTTATATTAGTCGTTAGTTCAGATATTTCTTAGTCGCTGATTTAATCTCTCATCTCGTTTCTCGTGGGAAAACTGCTAAAAAGCCCGAAACTTACAATTCAAGAAATCTATTTTGAATAACAGAATCACGCGATTTCACCGGAGCATATATATATATATATATAAAAAAAAAGACTACGAGAAATGATAAATAAAACTCGAAAAAATCCGATACAAATCCACGTTCCAATATCTAAGCCTCCACCGTTCCATCTACGAATTCCGAAACCATTATCAAACACGCCACGTGGTCACCGTGATGATAAAAACATCGTTCCGGAACGTGTTGGAAAATGAAAAAAAAACAAACCCGACACTAAAGCTCCCTCATACACCACCCACCCCGCTCCTTGATATGTGCGTACACGCACGTACGAGTTGAATTACGATTAAACGATGAGTCGCATAAAAATGGCTACGCCATAACGCTCTGGCTACCAGGGGTAGACGCGTTGACGTTTGTACACGAGTAAAAAATTTTTTTCCTTATTGCGAATTTAAAACTTACACAACAGTTGCGAAAAAGCATCCGCTTACATTATTCCATATACTTTTACTGACTTCCGAATTAGGTTGGCGATAGCGGAGCGGCTAGCGAGAAAAAAATCCTTCTCCGTCCGAACTTTTATAGTATACCAGACGGTGTAAAATGGAACGACGAAAAAGGCGGTTTTTTATCGCCTTTAAAACGTATATAGTTTCGAGTACGGTCGAGGGAAAGCGCTCGAGTATAGGGTGTTCGTAAGGTGAAACTTTGAGTCGGAAATGTACGAATTTTGAGACACAATGGTTCGTTGCGAATATCATTTATTTTGCTGTAATCGATTTGAATTCGCAGTGGTTTTCTAGTAAGTTGATAAAATTGAGAATGAGATCAACAAATAGATTATAACCTGAAATAGCAATAAAATTACAAGAATAATTGTCTAGTACTTAAATTGAATTTTATACTCTCTTTTACTTGAAGAATTTATTCAGTTCAATTTTTTTATAATTTATAAATTAAAAAATTGAACTCAACTTTATTTAATTTTAATCATTTTGATAAATATTTTCATTATATATATATTTTTTTAAATTTACCATCTATCTTTATTTTATTATTATTTTTTTTTACCAAAACGTTTTTCTTTTTTTTTTCTCTTTAACATCTACAAAATAGCTCCACAAACAACATGCTAAGAGCTTTAACTATATAAATGAAGAGCATGAACCGAGCTATCAGTATACAGCCATTGACTTTATATACATGGATTGCTAATTCTACTGCGATTCAAAACTAAATTTGAAACGAAAAAAATGTGGATCGAAATCGCAATTGCGCTTGCGCAGATCAAATAGTTACTGTTAACTGGTTGTTTATTCAAGTCAATTAAAATATAGAATTATAGCGCATTATACTTCATTTTTGAAATTTACGTTTCAAATCTATGTCCTAGGTAAATGGAGTTAAACTGAGTAATATTGTGATCTAGTACCTATGCGCATGCGTGAATTACTTGTACAATCCCATTTAACTTGCTCAAACGTTTACCCCTACTCACCTTAGCATCACTTTTTGCCTGTTTGTCAAGTTTCTTTTTCTCTCTCCACTAAACACCAAAACCAGCGATCATAGAATAAACAAAGAGAAAAAGTGCAAGGGTGGCAGGTGAAGCTATACACCATACCAGAATCTGACCTCGCCACTTTTCTATTGTTGGGTGGTGAGGTGCAGATATGTGAGGTACTGGGAATATAATAAGAATAGAGGGAGCCAGTGCTGCCATTTGAGTTTGGTAAAAAAGCATCAGCACAGAAAAAAAATCACCAGAATCACAGAAAAAGCACCAGTTTTTTTTTTGTTTTTGTTCTTTCAAGCAGATAACCCTGACAAAACCGTTTTTTTGGCTCAAAATGAAGGTTAAATACTGATTTCTGATTTTTAATCGACATTTCAATGAATTCTTCACACGTAATATTCTTAAAAGCGAAAAAGCACCAGAAAGCACCAGAAAAGTAAAAAGCACCAGATTTGTCACCACCACAAAAAATAATTAAGCACCAGGTATGGCAGCACTGGAAGGAGCGTTCAAGAGAAGCGGGTGAAACTATACTCTGCACCAAAACGTGACCTCACCACTTTCCAGTTCCTGTATGGTGAAGGCTTGCATCTGACTTGGTGCGGGTGTGTGAGGCGCATTACCCACCCGCACCAAGTCGTCTGCAAGCATTCATTGTACAGAACAATAGTGGCGTGGTTATGTTGTGGTGCGGGTAACAGATTTGTGTTACGTTATATGTGTGAGTTCGTTGAGGCGAGATCTACCTGCGAACCACTCATTCGCATTGGCCTCGCGGTAAGTTATTACCACACAGGAAATTAGAAAGCAGAAAGAGAAAGGTAGCCAGTAGCAGGGTTAGACTGAGGAGCAAAATATGGTTTTGGTATGATGCATACCAAATTCTATACCATGATACTTTTTTCCTTATTCTGTACTCATGCAATGACTAACGCGGTATGTAATATCATAGGACTTAAAAATCAAAATTTTACTTGCTATAGAAATAGTTGGAAAGTCTAATAATTATGAATAAATTATTGTCCAATGAAACTGAAGTAAAAATTTTAATTTTAAAATAAAAAATTAATTGGATTAAATTAAAATTCATCGCCCTCTCTACTCTTTGCTGACAGAAATCCACAGTTTAACGATTCCAGCGAGTTAATTTTCCTAATTAAAACGTAATTGGGTCGCTCTCACGTTGAAATTAATTTTTCAACGTTGATTTCTTTTTACCTGCACCGAAAGTAACTTAAAAAAAAAGAAAAAAGAAAGGAAAATAGGCGACGGAAAATTTTTTCTCCAGATTCGCTTTTAATTCCTTAGACAGCTTTTAAGCCCATTATTGGACAACTGATTTAATTAAAACCTGATTTTTTTTTTACTCCACGTTTATCGAAATATTTCGTCTTCTCTCTCTATTTTTCCATTTTTTCTTAATACGGAAGAGCGGGCGAGATTTCACGTCGAAATTAAATTTTAATTCGAATTTTTTCATCTATAGGCCATTCCTTTCCGGTATCTCTGCTTCACGCTTCATTCGACGATTATACGATAGCAATTCGTCTGGCTGAAATTCCATCGTCAACCCTTTCGTTACCTCGCGAACGCGACCTCGAAGGCACCCAATGCGGTTTTCGATCGATATTTTAATTCCACCTCGGTTCGGAAATTTCTTAGTCGCACGTTAGGCGGCTATTAATAAAAATTCACCATGTATAGTCAAGTTGTTAAAAGTAATCTCCGTTTTTATGTACACCATTCTCACTTCCTGTTGTTTAAAGGTCAGCTGGGAGTATAAAAGGGAACGCGCCACGGGTAGGTGAACTTTTAAAGTACATAGTGTAAACGTATGCACGTATAAGGGCCCGACAAGCTTTTATAGACGACAAGGTAATATGCAAAACATTCTCAATGTTGCTCGTGATTCCCTGACCCCGAACGACGACGTCGGTTAATTTATTGAAAGGAAAATTATGTTTATTCGACCCCCATCCAGGGACCGGGCTTTTTCGCTCATTAGCGAAGAGCTCTCGCCACGCCGAAAAAAAAATATTCGACTATGAAAATTAAATTACTAATTAAAAAACGAAATGTATATAATTAACTTTTCGCCAGGTTTTCGTGCCCGTTTTCGGAGCAGTTTTTTATTTTGTATTTTAATACAAACCCGAGTATTACTTTTTAAATAACCGAGACTAAATTATATTACTTTCCGGTAATCGCGTTGACGAATAAGTTATAAGAAACTACTTTCTATCCGGATCTCGTTTTCTTTTTTTCTTTTTTTTTGTAGATGTCTCCAATTTCAATTTTTTTCCATCAGATGGAGAGAAGAAGGGATGTTTTCTTTCGATGAAAAATCATCTCCGCTACACCCAAAGACGACGAAAAAATGACGCTCTAAATGAAAACGCCACCTCTTAACGTCGACTTGGTTTTCGCCTCTTTCGGTTTAATAAAGCCTGCGTTTCATACGTTTTTCGGAGACCGCCGCGCTGTACGCGGTGGCGTGTATTCGGTCGTTATTTATACGGCGCGCTGTTGAGTATATGGAGTACACATCGTGTTCATAGAGATACAGAGTATTTCATTAATTTTCCCGGCCATCCCCGTTTCGCTTTATCGTCGAAACGCGCCACGTGGTGTGGTGGAAAAATGACGACAGTTAGGATGATATTCGGTGGTCGTTTTTAAAAACGACATACCGTTTGACTCGACCATAAAAGTCTAATAAATAATGGTTATACGATGACGAATTTTTTCCCCATTGCGATGCTGGAAAATAACTTTTTTCTGATAATTAGCAAGTTTTTTCATTGTATCTGGAGTAAGAGAATTCAGAAGTTTCAGCTTTCTTTTCTCGGAAAATGTCAACTCATAAAAATAAAAAAGTTGAGATAAATACTGTCAAATTTCAGATAAATTTTCAGAAAAAAAAAAATGAAAATGTGAAAAATAAATCAAAAAAAGAAAAAGAAAATACTTAGTGTAAAATTGTTCAATATCATACACAACCCTATTTTAATCTTCTGGTTTTCTCTAACTCCCCAGAAAATCTCTAAAGAATTCATGATGCCCCACATTTCTTCGGCAAATAAGTAATTAATTTCTCTGGGTACAGCTACGCATAATCACTGATGAATGTTGAATCGTTCTTGATCACCAATTTGACTTTAGAAACAAATACTCTACTAACGAACGAGTACATACTAGAGTTATCTAGACTATCAGACATACATTAAACGCTGAACACTACTTGACGTTTGATCACGTGTGGATAACAGTTTATTAGCCAAAGCTGCAAAACTAGAACATTTTTGGTTCTGCATTTGGTTCCTGTTAGGTTTTGGTTTTAGTTCTGGTTTCAGATTAATTTTTTTTTTAGTTTCATTTCTAGTTTTTGAGTAAGTTTGGGTTTTACAAGTTCTAGTTCTAGTTCTGATCCCACATTTTCAAACCTGATATAACTTGTAGACAACATGTTGTTGTCAAATTTAAAAGGTATAAAGTAAAAAAATAAAAATTAAGAACTCAGAACCACATCATTTCGTTACGGGTTTGGTTCAGATTCCAAATTTTCTTTTATATTATGGTTCAAGTTCCGGGTTCAAGTTTATGCATCTAGCCCTGATTCCAGTTCTGTTTACCCGGTTTTGGTTCTGGTTTTTATTTTTGTTTTGGTTCCAATTGCAGTTAAGTCATTTTGGTTTTGTGGGTTCTGGTTATAGTTTTGATTCCAATCCCAGTTCTGCAGTCCTGATATAAGTTGGAGAGAGCATTTTGTTGTAGGATGTGAAAACTGCCAAACTAGAAGAGAAAGATTGAGAATCCGGAACATATCATTTTGTTCCAGGTTCAGTTCAGGTTCTGAATTTTTTTTACATTATAATTGTGGGTTGGTTCCAATTTTCAAATCGTATTGGGTATTGACTATTTTTCTGATCCGACTTTCCGTATCATAATGAGGCTAAACTGGGCTGACATAACGACACTGAGGTGTCAGTGAACCAAACACTAAATCGTGTTTCTCCTCATGAAATTCCTTTATTGCGCTGGGGACATTACATCATTCTCTTCAAGGCAATGTTACGAGTTGATGTTTTACAAGCAGTCTCTTTGGAAAGAAAATAAGAAGAAAAAAATTTAGTACGTACCAACCCCAAGGCTCATAGGAAACCAGTTTCCTTAAAAGCTCATAGGATATCAACATAATTACCATTTTAACCTAGAAAAAGCTAGTATACCTCACAGCCTCATGACATAATACCTAATTTTGTAGTTTTGCGAGTGAATATTTACGTAAGAAAAAACTTGTTGGTACATCAGAACAATATTGGAACTAACTAGTTCAGATCAACATATTTTTCAAGAAGAACTAGTACTTCCTACACATACTTGACACCAGTATAACCCTTTTCACAAAGTCAGTAATTTTAAAACAATACATAATACACAATGATTTTTAATCTGAACTGAGAAGAAATAACAAGTAGAAATTTCAACAGTGAAGAAAAAATAGTTTTTTAATTTATCTATAAAATACACGAGAGCATCATGAAGGGAAGAAAAAGAAAAGCAGATTTCAAAATGTTCTAAAATCAACATGTAAAAAGGATTGCTTATTAAAAGAATTCTTATACAATGCTGGATCATATCTGACTATATTAGGTCATCCAAATAAAAATTAATGTTTCATAAATGTTTTCAAGATACAACTTTGATGGACCAATAAGTTTGAATACGACTTTCAAATAAACAAATAGAAAAAATACTTTCCGCGCAGTTCTTCAAGCACGATAAACAAGTATGTCCTAATATCTGTCAGATATAGCAGGTTTTCCTATCATGTTTTTAAGCAAACTAGTTTGGACTAGTTCTTTTAGGAGATAAAAGCTTTTCCTAAGATATTCTCTGCAAAACTAGTGTCTTAACATCTATCGAAAGCATTAGTTGTTCCTATCATACTTTCAGGTCAATCTAGTTTGAACTAGTTCTTTTAGGAGACAATGGTTTTTCTTAGAATATTCATCTGCAAAGCTAGTACGTATGTCTCGTATATCAGATGTACTAGTTGTTCCTATAATGTTTTTAGGCTGATCTAGTTTGAGCTAATTCTTTTTCGTAGATAATACTTTTTCCTATGATATTCATCTGCAAAACTAGTATGTCTCAACACCCATCAAAAGCATTAGTTGTTCCTATCATACTTTCAGGTTAATCTAGATTCAACTAGTTCTTTTAGGAGACAATGGTTTTTCCTAGAATATTCATCTGCAAAGCTAGTATGTCTTAACACATATCAGATGTACTAGTTGTTCTTATGATGTTTTTATAGGCTGATCTGGTTTGGGCTAATTCTTTTTCGTAGATTATACTTTTTCCTATGATATTCATCTGCAAAACTAGTATGTCTTAACACCCATCAAAAGCATTAGTTGTTCCTATCATACTTTCAGGTCAATCTAGATTCAACTAGTTCTTTTAGGAGACAATGGTTTTTCCTAGAATATTCATCTGCAAAGCTAGTATGTCTTAACACATATCAAATGTACTAGTTGTTCTTATCATGTTTTTATAGGCTGATCTAGTTTGGGCTAATTCTTTTCGTAGATAATACTTTTTTCCTATGATATTCATCTGCAAAATTAGTATGTCTTAACATCTATCGGATATGCTAGTTGTTCCTATCATGTTTTTAGGCTAATCTAGTTTAGACTTGTTCCTTTAGGAGATGACAGTTGTTCTCAACACATTCATCTGCAAAACAGGAATGTCTTAACACGTATCAGATGCACTATTTTTTCCTATCATGTTTTTAAGCATAACTAATTTAGACTAGTTCTTTTAGGAGATAATAGCTTTTTCTAGATATTCATCAGCAAAACTAGTATATTCTACGATTCATAGGATAATATACTAGTTCTTCGTAGAACAACTTAGTATATTCTATGAGCTTCTGAAAAAATTATCCAGGCCTAGGTAGAACTAGCATATCTTATGAGTCATAGGACATACTGGTTGGACCAAGGAAATTCGAGCTTATCCTGAACTCAAATTTGTCCGAGAACATGTACATATCGTTATTTCTTCACAACTTTGTAGAACAACGTTTAGTGTGTAACAAAATCAACTAAAATTTGATCGAAGGTTGGTCTTCAGGGTTCTAAATTGATTCAAATTGGCCGTTTAATCAAATTTTGAGGGAAGTTAGAGAGACCATCAAAACTACAGGATTTTCGATTTTATCATATGAAATAATAAAATAAGGTGGAGGGAAATTGAAACAAAAACTTGTTTTGAGTTGAAAAATTTCTCAAAGTTTACACATCTCTTCACCAAATCTAGTTGCAACGTTTAAATTTTATATGTAGGATTGGCTGAACATCATGATACCAGTTTTTGAAGTTTGAGCTAATATGAATCAAAAATGACAAATAATCAAAGTATGAGGAAGGCGTGAGTAGCCTTAAATAACTCAAATTTGATAAATATGGGCTCATATGATAGCTAAAGAGAAAACGTTTACATTACTCTAAATTTACTTTCATAGGTAACGTTAAAGGTGATAGGTGGGAGTTTCCAACCTTGGTACTGAGAACGATACTGAGTTGACAGTATTATCTGATAGGTACACAGCTCCAATAAAGCGGCATAGCTGCTTACGTATTTTTCTCTGGTTCAAAGAGGCGAATTATACTATGAAACGTTTTTTTCTGATAATTTTTCTGATCATATAATATTCAAAATATTTCCACCGTTCCGATTATTTTTTTTCTTCACAATCATGTTACGTTGAAATTCAAGCCTTTTCTAAAAAAAATCGAACCAACCCCTACTTTAGACTGTTATTACGCTATACAACGAGAAAATTCCTTCAAAATAGGATTAATAACGAAGACGCGAAAACTATTACGAATTTTTTTTTACGCATTCTAATCTCGCGCTATCGCTCTCGCGAGGATTACACTATGAAGAGAAAAATTTTTCGCGCACAGAGAGAATTTCCCATCAGTAATCTTTCCGTTACATTATTGTTTTTTACCAAACGGGCGGCAATCCCTTTTCGGATTATTTATTCGGTCGTTGAACAAGACGGTCATCCGTGTCGCAGCAGACAGCGGCAGTAAACTTGCTTGCGAAAATTTCCCGCTCTGGTTTTACTACGTAGAAAAGTGGAAACTTTTTTCCCTTAGAATGCGGCCCATCGCGCTTAATACAAAAATCTATACTTTATCTCGGCGAGAAAATCTCATTACACGATAATACTTATTCGGAGATCCGTTTTTTTCTCTTCCTCATCCGCGTGTGCTCGGTATATCCTGGTTTTTTCGCGTCGCAAGAGACGCTTGTAAAATTGCCCGCGGTATAATCGTTAATTACGCGAGCACGAGTTTGGGATATTTACGTAGCGGCGGATTTAAAATCCGGCTATTTGCACGGTTCATAAACGAACGTAATTTCGCCCTTTTGCACGTATAAGAGCGCATTTCGAATATGGTACGGATCAAAGTTCATTTAAATTTCCATCCTGAGGTATAGGCAGGCCGTCGCTTTTCCATCGTACAGAATGCTAGTCGCGTATTATTTTCGTGCCTTTTTACCGGGCGCTAGATAGGTTTTTCCTATTTTCAAATAGGTAGCTGACGTTTATCGGAGGTGGATTTTTTTATTGCTTTTCTGTCTGCTCGTTTCACTGTTCTGCTCGTCTTATTTTCTGGTATGTACGTTCGTATTCTTCTCTGTTCAACTCGGTCTCTGTCTCTCTTTGTGTAACGTTCACCTAGAGCATATGCTATGTGTACGTAGTTCAAATACGCGATAACGTGAAACGTATACCTATTTCACGCTTTACGAAGCCGCCGTAGAATTAGATCGCGTCGTAGTCCGAATACGAGAAGATATTTTTTAATACGACGTCGTCGTCGCCGCCATTGTCTTGGCCCTCGTATATGTATACACGTGCGTAAAATACTTGATCAATGTTATACCCGCACTTCGACCTCTCGTCGAGCTCCCAATGCGAAGGTTGCTCTCGAGAGTAAATTTTATTCCGCACGGTACGCCGACGGAGGCGAATTTCATATCAACTTTACCTCCCATACAATCGCTTTATAGGGCTACTTTAACGCACTAACGACCCGGACGCGTTCGAATTGTGTACTTTTTTCGGTCCAACTTTAGGCGAATATTCTGGCACCGAGCCGAACTCATCTCGACGGCTTTTATCGCGCCCGAGGTATCCTCTTCAACGTGCTCTAATTGAAGCGGCCGTTTCTTAAACGCGGAAAAATACGCCCTCGATATGTCGCAACGACGAATAATATTTTTCAATATGGTCGTGCCGAAGTAGCGAATACCTCGTCATATGCAAATACTGCACGGTGTCGGCGAAAAGCGGATATGAAAAAATCCCTACGACGTCATTATACTTTTCCATTCCCTGGGGCGGTTTCGTTGGCAATTGTATCTATACTTTGAGTCTACTATTCCTTCCATCTAACCTCGCATCGTTGCAAAAGTGACAAGATGCAGTTTACTTTACACGTATATAAGGTAATTTCCTCGAAATACTTTGCGAGCTAACGATATTACAGGCCGATGAATACGAGTGTTGAAATATCCCTTCGAGAGGGCCTCCGATGTTGTTGGCTAATTCTACAGAATATCGAGACTATAACAGGCTTTTCTTTACATTTACATAGAGCCGAGATGACTGAAAACTAAAAGAATGAGGAGCAGCGTAGATATTACAAATTAAATTATCAGATTTTTAAGTACCACTAACAGTGGTTCAACTGAGAATTTGAGTAATTTATAATTTTTAACAGAGACCGCGGAGGTGGGGGGAGGGGCCTCTATGCATCTTTTTTTTGGTTCTCAAATGGAGGTATCTAGCTACCTGATTAGGGAAGGGGGTCTTTGTAATCAATTGGCAAGTTTCTAAATTTTTGGTACGACGGGTATTCGTGAAATTCGCATACACTCCAAAATGGTGGATCACTCAAATTTTGAAGGGGCCTGGAGGAAGAGCAAATACCTCAAATTTTTCGTTTTTGATTTCATATTAAAGAGTAATTTGTGGACACTAATATATTCAAATTTCAGCTTCCCAAATGCATTTGAAGGGGAATTAGAGCGAAAAACGCTTTTTTGAGAAAATTTTGAGTTATGAAATTTCTTGTATCTTTCATATCTTCTCACCAAATCAACCTAGAAAGATCAAACTTTGTATATGTGGTTAATTCGAGACCAGAATATGGCCTCTTGAATTTGGGTCAAAATAGATCCAAAATGGCAGATCATTAAAATATGAGTAAAACTTGAGGAGCCTCAAATTAGTAAAAATGTAATGAATTTGAACTCATATGATTAGTGGACATAAGAAGTGTACTAGATTACCAATTCATCTCCATATATAATCTTAGAGGGAAGAAGGAGTGGTTATGGACCTCAAAATGTGGTGGGGATACACGAAATGTTGAAAATGTCTATAGCGGTCTCTTATGATAAATAAAACCAAGCTACTAACCTATTCCAATTTTAGTTTCCTAAGTAAATTTGGAGGGGAGTTAGAGCAAACAACAGCTTTTGGAGGTGGAACTTACTGTAGGATTCATGAATCTTCCATATCTCGTCACCAAGTCGACCTAGAAAGCTCTAACGTCGTATTTAGAGTTAGTTGATGATGAAAATATGACCTCTTAAATTTGGGTCAAAATAGATCCAAAAAGGCTGGTAGTAAAGATTTGAAGATAATTTTAAGAGCCTCAAGTAGTTATAATTTGAGAAATATGTGTTCATATCAGTACTGCATGGTAAGAAATACTACATTTGTTCTAAATTTAATGAACAAAAAACATAGCACACAACTCACAATATATTATATTTACGAAAACAAAAAGTTACGAAAAATTACGAAAAGGCACGACGTTTTGCTACCTACAACGCAGCATCATCAGGTATGACTATGATTAGGTATTTCTTAAGTGATTATGGAAGGGGTGGGGTAGGTTTCAGACTAGGTATTGGGTATGGACTGCAGTCATGAAGCGGCAAGAAACATTATTTCCAAAGCTGAACAAGCTCCAGTTAAAAATTCAGCTTCAGTAAAGCGGCATAACTGCTTGAATTTTTTTTTTAAATCATTTTACTATTGAAAAAGATGATAGGTTAGTATCCGTGGAAAAAATGATTTTCTAATTCAAATTCGTATATTCTGATTCAAGATATAATTTGGATAAAAACTTGATGAATGATATTCTCTTAATAAGCATACAAACTGTAAATAAGAATGTCAATTAATTATATGTTTCAATTAAATTTTATATTTTTATTCGTATTCTAATTATATTTACTTCATTTTTACTGCAACTACTACTCATTTTCTTTTAGTTAGCGAAGCCGTTCTGGAGGGTAGGTCTGGAGGTGGAGGTGCTTTTATATAATCGAAAGTGTAAGCACTTCCTATCTTCAGGTCCTGAGCCCCCCCCCCTCCCAGCGGTCCAGAATTTTAAACTCATGTCTTAGGTCTTTGCGTATGTCAAGAACAATCGTACACACATATCAGATTTTCAGAGTACTCGAGAGGCTGAATTTTTGACGTAAGCGTTTTCTAAGCGAGTCCTCTCATATTAACCCACAAGAGCAGTTCATTTTTCAAAAATGGTAAGGGGAGGAGGGTGAAGAAATAACTGAAACCTCGGAGCAATAATATTTGTCAAAAAGAACAGGATGCCATAAGAAGAGTCTGTTTCCAACTATATGTTATACATATCACATTTATATTACCTTAACTCTTATTTTCTCAAATTTAACGAGACTGAAGTCTACAGCAGAACATGCAATAGCGTCTTGAGAATGTCTAGTATATTTAAATAACTGTAAAAAATTCCTTTTCAAGTAACATCGTTGGCTGTCGTTTTCTTTTTTCTTACCATATATAGTATCCAGATTAAAATTCCGAGTTGTACGTATATATTTTTTTATTCGAACTGAGTTCTACGACGCGCATATTACAGCTCAAGTGTACGTACACGAACGATGCTTTATCCGTCCGAATTACGTATACATAAAGGAATCTCAAGTATTGTGAAAAAATACGCGGCGAAATTTCCGCGAATTGCGTTAAAAAGCTTGGTACATATCGCCCACTCGGTTCGAATAAATTATATTCGTAAACTCAGCAAAACCTTGAGAGATTTTTTTCAACATTTTGTTCCCTTTCAGTATGGAAGGGTTTTACAAATATTTGTAAATTTTGTAGTTCACACCTGAAGAGCTAAAAAACCACCGTCTATCCTTTCCTTACAGGCATGTAGTCAAGTCATTTCGTATTTTTAAACAATATATCTAGTTGGCATAAATATCAACCAAACTCAATGCATAACATTGAATTCCCTATAGTTTCAAATCACATGTTAATCTGTATAGTCTACTTTCTGTGAGTCAAAAAGTGCTCTAGAAAACGAACTTTTTCAATTCACAAGATGGCAATAAAGTAATGCATGAGAAATAAATCGTGGAAGCCTTAAACCGCTGAAGCGAATCAAACACTCGGAAAAAGGACAGTAGCCTACTTGAGCACAAAGAAAATGGGCGCTCGGGTCTCCATGAGGGCTAATTTTCCAGCAACAGAATGTTCATAATGTTCATGGCAAAACTGTGATCCTATTCCTATTAAAAAAAAAACTCATAATTTTCAAAGAGCCCTTTTTCAATTTGGCCAACTAGCCTCCGATACTTGGATCTGCTAGGATATTGATTTTTCAATAAAGGATATCTCAGATAAGTATGAAAATTTGCGATGCCTTCATCCCATCCTCGATCAATGATGTACTAGCCCCTTTCAAAGCTTCGACTTCGCCTAAAAGAAAAAAAATATGTGGTTTTATAGCGCTAAAATATCAGAGATTATACTTATATTATTCTCCCTGCCCTGTCTTCCTTCCTTGATTACCAGTCCCGTTCAAACATTCGACATCACTGTAAGTATATTCTTTATGAGGAGAGTCATAATTACATTATTTGCTTCAACTTGCTTTTGTTCAATGAGATACAAGAGCCTTCAAACTAGAAAAAAATACGAGAAAAACTCTCCATCTTGACACAGTTTTTGATGACGGTGTAGCATGAATTGACGTGTTGGGCCAGGCGAAGCGAACGGCCGATCCTGGAATTCCCAGGATTGTGCTTGGTCGCTTTGTCTTGTTCAACGCAGATACGTATCGGGCAGTACCTATCTTAACGACTTCGTGAGTACATCAACGGGCTTTGTATGATTTTAAGTTTGTTGATCGTATTGATGCCACTGAGCATGTGTAATTAAAGCGGAGCTTTGATTGCCCCCTATGCGGGAAGGAGCCCGCAACACAGTATGTCTCGGTTTTTGTTTTAATTAATGTGTGCCGATTTTATGCAATACATTCATATTCAAACGAGATGGCAGTTTTAATTGTATCCTCGCCTCACAGACATCGGTATCAACTTCATAATGGCTGCAGCTCACTGTATGGTACAACGGAAAAAACGAAATTATGAATTTTTTCTTTAATTTTATCCCTTTTCCATGAGGTACCAGCTCCCTTGGAAATTTTCCAAAAAAATTTTCATGAACAAGAAACAAAAAATCCATAAAGCTATAAGCAAAAAAAGTTCATCAATTTATCATGAGGTCCCTATTGCAACTAAGAAGCTGATTTTATTTTTAATCGAAAGATATTGAGTGGTAGATGATGCTAAAATTATAGCAAAGGGCCCATTTCGATTTTGAAGAACCCAAATTTGGGGAGGGAGGTGCTAAAATTCAGATATCGAAATTTCGGGAAATCGGTTTTTTCCAAATCTTACTCTACTCTAAATCCAAAATTTGAACCTTTTACGTCCCATAGAAAGAGAGTTATGCCACAAAAACCAAAATTTGGGGATTTTTTGGACCACCCACCCAAATTTTTGAAATAATTGAATTTTAACCACAACATCTTTTTCAGTGTACTATCCTTATTATCTAGACCAGTTTTTAAACAATTTTGGATCCAAAGGGGAAAAGTACCAGAGTAAAAGCAATGAGAATGTCGTAATTTTAAAGAAGGCTTGGGAAGGGCCCCAAAATGCGAGAAACGAGCCGGGGGTTTGGCTGCGAAGCAACAAAAGGGCGGAGCCCTCTAGTACATATGTATATACTCTTGAATGCATAAATATATGATCACTTGATAATGAAATTTACCCTGCCCTCATCAATTCAATGAATTAAATTTTTCAAAATTAAAATTTGTTTTATCAAATTTCATGTTTTAAGGAAATAATTGTATACAACTTAAAAAAAAGAACGTAAGCAGCCATGCCGCATTACTGGAGCTAAGTTTTTAACTGGGACTTGGCTTGTTAAGGTTTGGAAATAACGTTGCTAACTGCTTCATGACGACAGGCCACACCCAATACAAAGTCGGAGAACCCCTACCCTATTCCTTCCAAAATCACTTAAAAAGTACTATTTCTTGCCATGCAATAATGATATGAACAGTCTTTCAAATTATAAGTACTTGAGGCTCCTTAAATTATCCCCAATTTTAAATTTTCTCAAAAAATCGTTTTTTGCTTTAATTCCCCTTCAAATGCGTTTGGGAAGTTGAAATTTGAATATATTAGCGTCCGTAAATTACTCTTTACTATAAAATTGAAAACAAAAAATTTGGGCTATTTGCCTCTTCTCCAGCTCTCCTCGAAATCTGAGTGATCCATCATTTTGAAGTGTATCGAAAAAACAAAAAGTAATTTTTTTTGCATTTTTGAGAATAGTCTCTCACCAATTTTTGAGTTAATTTCATAGATGACTGCCTGTACGACGCATGGGGAAAAATTATGTATGTACTAGAAATTTGGACATGTGTCATATGGTTTATAAGTGGTCTGAAACGCAAGGATTTGAATAACTCACTCTCCTCCTATCCCTTCCCAAATCAGGAAGGCTGTTAAGGCTTGTGTGATATATGTGTTATCTCGAGAATTTGAAAAAGACAGGTGTATACCTACGCTAGACTAATGAAAGGAAAATGAAATGACATTCAATAGCTTCACACATCTAAACGACTGATATGTAGTAGAACCCTCATCAAGCGCTGTATAAAAAATTGGAGCATAATAATTTTATATCTACTGTCATGAGACTCGGGTCGAATTAATTTAAGACTTAAAAATACTTTCAATACAATAACTTTATTTTAAAAAACACACAATTGTACAACACGAACAAACTTTAACATTAAGTGATACAATTGACTGCTTAGCAAAAACTGAACCGAAGCCTTAAGGCGGCATCTGGTTATATAGTAAAATATTGAGTGAGTGTGTCTGTGGTAGTAATACATGTAAGGTTATGCGCTTGTGTTGGTAAAACATCTGCATTGGTGTGTTTGTGGTAGCAAGATATTTGCGTTAGTGTGCTTGTGGTAGTAATTAGCGTGAGACTGTCTTTGTGTTAGTTTGTTGTTGTGAGATTGTGTTAGTGAGCCAAAGGCCATGGCGCCAGCCTGGTTAAGGTGATGTGATGCAATATTCGAGGCGATTTTTCGTTATACCATACTACGCATTAATTAATTTTTCTCTTACCTCAAATAAGACTTGTAATTGGTATCCCAGTGGAATTGAGAAAGATTCAAAATATTTCATATTTTTTGCTTTTGAAATGATGATGCTCCTGTCATCAAAAACTATGACAAGATAAAGATTTATATAATTTTAAATCTTTGAAGGTGGCTTTTACTTCGTCGAATATAGGTAAGATGAAGCAAATAATATTATTATCATCTATGAATTGTTGGCTCTAGAAAACTACGTCGAAATAACATTTTTTTTCTTATTCTAAATATGTCCTAGTGTCCAACTGATCTCAACACAGACGAACACTAAATTCTTCTATTGAAAAAAAAAGTCAATTGTTAGTGATGCTTATTGTTAGATTAAGAAATAAAAATTCCATCATTCCGTTTTCTGATCGTTTCCAACGGTATTTATCAAAATTACGTATTGTTTCAACTTTTGTTAAATTGTTCCAATTCATTTGGCAAAACTTGATTCTCGTTAAAATTGATTGAAATTAATTAACAACGGAAAAATAAAACATTAAAAATGAAAAATGAGATTTTCTGATTGATTTTATCAATACTTACTATCGCGTAACTAATTAAAAGAAATGAAAGATTGATGTTCCGTTCAGACGTAGGGGATTTGAAGCTCGACTGTGTTAAAATGAAATAGACACAGTGTATACTGTATACTTAATAAAGAAATATTCGTAAGTACAAATATGCTCTTCGAGAGAAATTCATGTGATAACGAAAAAAAAAAAAAAAAAAAAAAAAAAAAAAAAAAAACTAATAAATTTTATTCATCGGAGATCCACACCAAACTTTGATAGTCATCGAGGAAATAATTATGAAAGAAAACATTTTTCTAAAAAGAATCTATGTAGTTCACGCATCTCCATCAATTAAACGCACAATACATCCTCGCGAAATTCACTCCATAAGGAAATCCGAACGTTTGAGAATTACGATGGCGTGATCGATTAAAAAAATATTAATTTACGACCTCTTTCCATCAAAACTAAAGTACATCCATTGAAAAGCTCACCCAAGGCGTTTCCATAACATAAAATACGTCTCACGAAAAATAACGAAAATACCCTCCGCACTCCTCACCCACAAGGAAAAAACAAATCACGGCAAAAACCCAAATCGAAATTACGTTAGCGAGTTCTACCGGTCGCTGGTGATTTATTCGATCCAGCCCCGGACTCGCAGCCAGCGAACCAACTACATATAATAGAACTTCATAATCTCGCGTTCAAGAAAAATACACTTATTTGAACAACGAAAAGCTGCGATCACGAGGGGTAAAGGGTAGAAAAAAAAAGTGCAAAACGAAGCAACCCATTATACCAGCTAGAAAATATACGAAATACTAAAAGCAACCTAAGACTTCCGTTGCTACGCGAATATAATTTTTAAAACGAGTAATTTTACTAATTAAGACGCGCTCCGTTCGCGTATAAAATTAATATTCTGCGCTCGGCGTAAAAATGATAACGCGTTTAGTAATGTATTATGAAAATCCGCCGAGCTGCCGAGCCACCATAAATCTCGCGTTAGTCGACGAAGCTAAAAGGAGAGAACCCTTCCTCTCTTTTCTTGTTGGCCGAGACCAAAGAAGTCGAATTAAAAAATTCCTGTATACTTCGAAGCGAAAATTACAGCGTCTGTGGAAAAAAATCGCTGAAATAAAATACGCGCTAGAGTTACCATCACGCCTTAAAAACACAACGAAAAAAATCACTCGTCCGTAGTTCACGAACCAGCGTAGACTTTCATCTTTGAAACATAATACTCGTCGGTACCAATTAAAAGGATATCAAAGAGATGGCCGCACATGTGTCGTCGAATGGCTGGCTTGTCGCCAAATAATATCGATAATTTTCCGACCACCTTGTAGACGTGTGACTGTTGGTCGTAAAGAACCAAAGTGTAAAATTATAACGGTTCAATTTCGCGAAAAGGTCATTCGTACTTTAATTCTTTCGTATTTCTACTTTTTAAAAGTGTTTATGAGCCATTACCCCGGGTGATAAGGTTTTTTCTTTTCACGTACGAAACGAGGGGGCGAATTGCGAAGCTCGACAAAACATAATCCGCATTAAATTTGCTCGCAACACAATACGCGCTGCGAAAATTTTAAATTTAAAGCCCGGCTCGTATTTCAACGTGTACATCTAAAAGTCGCTTTTATAACGAACCATTTGCTTTTAACATTAAATTACAATTTACAAAAGGCGAACGCCGCCGCGAAAAAGCTCCCTTCGTCGTTGTAATTTTCTGGCTGTACGAATCCGCGTCGAAAACCGAAACCTGCTAAACGTTAATCAACGCTTCGAGACATACTTTAGGTACACTCTGTATCGGAGTACACGTACGGTATAACCGGAACTCGTGCACGACTTGGTACAAATGTCATACATCCTAAGGCTCGGATTTCCACCTGTTGGTTTCGAATAAGTCGAAATATGAGTAATTGCGGAGATTAATATACCGGGTGTCACGCAAAAGGTAGATCATCCTTTATTAGGTAATTAGGCAACTCAAACTAATCAAAGGTCGCATATAGGTATTTCGTGGCAATACGAACTCCTCCAAACAACACATAGATCTTTATGTAACATCCGTGTATGATAATATGTCTACCCTATTCGATGAAATGTAAATACAGCGTACTTTTACTGACAAAAAATTGATAATAGTGGAGGGACCGAGGAAGAAATCACGGAAAAAAGTACAAAAAAATTCAGGAAAAATAAATAGTTTTCATATTCTTTATACGTCAATTAGAAAAATAGATTACGGACCCAATATTTGAAAAATGTTATATAAACGTTCTCTTTACCTCCAACTAAATACTTCAAGTGAATGCTTTCCCCCTCCAACAGTATTATAAATGCTGAAAAAAATCTATAAAAAATCTATTATAAATTACTATCTTCAAGTCCAAGCTAGATATGAGTAATTGGCACCAAAATGTACAACATGAAATGATGCATTTCGATGATGAAAAATTTATGAAAATGGAGAGAGAATGTGGGGAAAATTAGGAAAAAAATGCAGATAATTATAGATGGAATTAAATCATTTAAAAATATTTACAGCAAAAACCACTGAAAAATATCTGGTGTAACAAGTTTAAACATTTTATATAAACCAATACGATCCTTCCCCCTTCCCGCACCATAGAATAAATTTTTATTCCAAAATTCAAGCTTGGCCTTTCACTTTCCAAAAACAACAACAACAACAACCGAAATAATTAACGAGAGAATTAACTTTAATGCATTTTCGGAAGGTAAAATATCGAAAAATTCAGAAAAACAATTTTTCTAATAACATTTTTGCACATTTTTCCTGTTTTTATTCCCTATCTACAATTTTTTTAATTTCTATTTTCAGCAAAGCTTTTAATAAAAACAATAGCTATTACAGCCTACCCGATTTGGAAAGGAGGCGTCGGGGAGATAGTGTCTTCGAATCCTGACGTTTCAGACTATTAGTAATCACTTGGCAAATATGATACACAAATGTTTCTTCTTCAGGCGTAGCGCCAGCGGTTACGGATGAAAATCGATCAAAATTTGGTGAGAGACTTTTCTTGAAAATGCAAAAAAAGTTACTCTTTTGTTTTTTCGATACACCTCAAAATGGCGCATCACTCAAGTTTTGAGGAAGGATGGAGAAAGGACAAATAACTCAAATTTTTTGGTACTTGATCTCGTATGAAAAAGTAAGTCACGGACACAAGCCTTTCTAAAATTCAACTTATTAAGTTCACTTGGTGGGGAGTCAGAGCAAGAAACGACTTTATGAGGAACTTTTGAGTAATGAAATTTCTTGAATGCCCCATATATCGTCAGCAAATCAACCTTGAAAGATCAAACTTTGTGTGTGTGGTTATTCAGTGACCACAATATGACCTCTTGAATGAAGGTCAAAATGAATCAAAAAGGGCGGGTTGTCAAAATTTGAGGAGAGCTTGAGAAGCCTCTAATTAGCGAAGTGTAATTAATATTAACTCATATGATTATTGAGGATAAAAAGCATAATATATAACAATTTTATCTTCACATATGATATTGGAGGGGAAAAGGAGGGATTATCGACTTCAAAATGTGGTGGAGGTACATGAAAGGTGGTAAATTTTTTATTGTGATGTCATATGATGAAATGAGCCGAAGTGACTAATGTACTCTGATTTTATCTTCTCAGATGAATTCGTATGGGATTTGGAGCGAAAAACTGGTTTTAGAGGGGAAATCGCTGTAACAAATTCCATAAATTTTCTAAATCTCCTCAGTAAATGGACCTAGAGAGGTCAAACTTTGTATGGAGGGTTAGTTAGTGAGTAGAATATGATCTGTAGAATTTTGATCAAAATGGATCTAAAATGGCGGATGGCCAAAATTCGATTTTTATTTTGACCCCTTTAACGAGTACCGTAGGCAAATTATAATACATGAGTGTCTTGTAGGTAGCTCCACAAGTAATATGAAGGAGCTCTTACTGAGGTGAAGCACTCTGTATATCTCTAATATGACTAGGATTATTCATGTAATAGAAAGACAAACAAGTATCTAATGTACAAAAAAATGCCTGAAAAAGTAATATTTTTTAGATACATCGTGCTACAATATTACTATACACATTATTTGAATTTAAAAAGGTTACTAGAAGTTTTGCCTATTTACACAGTTGGAGTAACCATGAAGTTTCAAAAATTGAAAACTCTCAGAGCTCCTTTGATACTACAAGTAGGTAAAAAGTTCGCATCACTATTTTAATTGTAAATATCGGGTACAACATCGATATTAGGTCAAATTATCAGAAACGAAAATCTTTTCCGTCTCCATGATCTACGAATAGATCAAGTGCATCAAGAATGATAAACGGGAAAATCATTTTTTCATCTTGGGTAATTTGATCGCTCATTATTTTTGTACATATTTTTGATAATAAATAAAGTCATATATAATATTTGTGCTCAACTGCGATATAAAAGGAGCTTTGAAAGTTACTCCTAAATTTTACAGATTGACAAAATGTTTACGCGAACTTTTTCATTTCAGTGGTGAGCACATTAATATTATTTTAACGATCACATTTTCAAAGAAAATTGTTTCTCAATGTCTTTTCATACGCTTGACAGGTGCCTATGTTTTCATCATAAAGAGTTGAATATCAATTGTTGGTAAACTTTTTAATCAATTTGAATCGCCTAATCCCCTGGTCAATGCTGCGAATCTTACGCGAAATATTTTGTATTTACATAGGGAGGAGAGAAAAAGGTGTAAAATCGATACAACGTGGAAAAAACGTCAGCGATAAGCTTTCAATTTGGGCAAATTCACGCGCCTTTAGTTTCTGACACTTGGGGGCCGATACAGTTTGATTGACGTTATTAATCGACGAAATACTAATAGCGTAGGCGTTCGACAGCGTCCACCGATAGCGTAATTTCCCCCTCACCACGATACTGGTGTTAACTGGAAGCCATATATAATTAAACTCGTGTGCTACTAAAAAGTAAAAACTTACCGCCGAAAACCTGACAGATTAATGTTAAATCCGCATTCTCCGCGTACGGTCCGACGACGGTGGTACGAGGTACATTGTGCTCGTCCAATATGGTTATTTTTTGAGGCGGAACTGAAACAAGGTAAATGGATTTATTAGTCGCGTCGCTCGTAAAATATGGTCTAGGGTAATGGAAGTGATAATAATAGTCGGCTTTCGGTACCATTACCGGTCGTTGAACTTGTTCCAAATTTTGTTTTTATGAAGTTTAAGGTGAAAATGCACAGGAAAGGAGTAGTGGTGCGTGGTAGGTGCAATCTGTCTATAGGTAACTTTGGCATCCTTGATTTCGCAAACTTGAAGGTGGAGACAGAAGCAATATTTATAAGGTGATATTACACCGATATGGTACATTACGCTTTTGCCTTCGTTTTACGCGACAGAATGGTACGATAAGGTGAAATCTTTGACAGATATTTAGGCGCGTTTAATATGGCAAGGAATTGTCTTGGTAATATCAGTAATACCTGCCAAACCATTTCACGCTTTGCTCCTTTCGTGTACTTTTGACGTCTATATTTAACTGAAATAGCGGCAAATTTCAGCCACGAAAGTTGACCTTCAATTAGCATAGGAGAATGCCTTAAATGGATAGGAGGTAATAAAATTTTCTTCAGCAGTGAAATAAGTAACCTTATACCTGCACTAAAGCTCATCATCAACCAGAAATGTTGAAGATCACCACTGGATATGAAATAGAGAAGATCTTTGACTTGCACATCAAATAAATTTTATTTGGAAACTTATTATTTTTAATTTTCTTTTCAATAAGAGGAGGGAAGGAAATATTCAACCCTCAAAAAGTACAGCATAATACAAAATAATTCTAGGTAAAAATATTCAGCATTCTTTCAAGTTCTGAAAGTTTTTTTTTTTTTTGACATTATCTAGTTTTTGAATATTTTTTCATGAGTGATCATTTATGTAAGCAAAATTATTTATTTTATGATATTGCTCTAGTTTTTTAAAATTTTCAATCGTCAGATATTTCTTATGAATGGTCATTCTATTTTATTATTTATTATTATTATTTATTTGTTTGTCAAATTTTCAGATATTCACTTAAATTTTGGCCATTCTTTGATTATTTTTAAAATTTTTGGACATAAGTATATTCAATTTTTGAACATTTTTAAAACAAAGTTCATCATTTTTGGAAATTTTTAGACTTTTAGAAAATTTCTCCAGCTTAAATACATTTTTTTTTATTTTTATATTTTTAGACTATTTTTTAATTCTCTTTCGACTTATTTTCTCAAACTGAACTTGCTTTTGAAAATTATTTTGTCTGAACATTCTTTGAATGTTTTTTTTTATACACCTCATTATTTTTTTATCCATATTTCTTTCTTTGATTTTTTAATATTTTTTAATTTCTACATCCGAGTTTTTATTATTATTATTATTATGTTTTTTATTGAGAATATCCTCTTTTTTTAGACATTTATTCAGATTATGTTTGAACATTTTTCATATGTAAGTACTTATTTGAGTTTGTTAACAGCTTTGTTGTTGTTCTTGTTTTTTTTTTGGGCGGGTGGGTGGAGGTTATTCTTTTATTTTCAAATATATATATTTTTTTCATTTTTGATATTTTTTTTTTCAAATATTTTTGTACTTGAACATTTTCATTCAAGTACTATTTCTTTTTTCTTTCTCATTTTAGGACACTCCTTCAAATTTTGTACACTTCTTTCATTTTTAGATAGGTATTTCTTTCATTTGGATTTGTTATTTTGAACAATTTCTTCTTCTCATAAACATTTTTTTAATTTAATTTTTGAATATTATTTTATGTTTGGACATTTCCAGTGAAAATTTAATCTCTTAGACATTTCTATTTTTAATCATTTTCATTTCCTTTTCCTTTACATTTTGAGATGTTTCTGAATGAGCACATTTTCATTTTTAGATATTACTTCAAATTGATTTTTTTGGAATTTTTCTCATTTTTGGACATTTATTCAATTTTTAGTTTCACACAGATATTTTTTTGATTTTTCATGATTTTATTAATTTCAAGAAATCTCATGATTTCTAAACATAAATTAAGTTTTTAACACTTTTTATTTATAGGCATTCTTTTAATTTTTTTATGTTTTTCCGCTTTGAGTGTCTTTCTATTTATTTTATCCATAGCATTTTGCTCATTATTGTTCATTTATTTGATTTTTTAGAATCTTTTCATGTCTAAACATTCTTTTTCCGCGAATTTCATCACTTTTTGACATAGTTTTATTTTATGATATTTTTTTCAAAGGCACGAAACATTTTTTCAGCATTAGAAGTTGAGCTTTCCATTCCAAAAGTTCAGCTTTCAATTCTTGGAGGCTTTATGAGTCTGTAAGAATTTTCTTTGTATGAGCTAGTGAACCGCGAAAATCATTTGTCTTCAAGTAAATTCGTTTTCTTTCTACGCGAATAGAAAGTTACAATTTGGTTATTTTTAAAAATGAACAAACTTCGAACTTCATTTTGGAGGTTCTAAGAATGGAATTAGAGAGCTGAAATTTTTATGATGTCCTTTTGAGCTCATTTAACATACTGTGGCATGCCTTCAATTCCAATTCTCAGTGTCTAAGTACAAATACCTCAAAAAGAATTTCACAAGCTTTCTACCTAGATGATAATCGAAATCATGTCACCGACAAATTGCCTTCGTTCTCAAACAAATACCCGACCAAAACTCGAAAAAGCTTACTTCTCAGGCCCTTCAAAACGTCAACCTATACACGCGTACTGGCACGTGATAAAAGTTACCTTCGCCGTCAAACAGGACGCGATATCGAGCCATACACAGCACGTCTAACGCACACGACATCGTAATAGGTATCTCGGTTTCTAATCTAAGCCCCATCTGCCTATTACAAATTGCTCGCTAATCCCTTCATAACGAGAACATATTTACACACGCTGAAATCACCTTCAGACCGCGTGATAAATTGACGCGAACCTCTGAGGTGATTTTTTTTCGTCTCGTAAAAAAAGCTTATCAATACTTGACAGCCGGCGAATTTAAACCAATAAACTGTTTCGCACTCGATTACACAGCGAGCATTCTTTCGGTAAGTTCGATGTGTGGCACGACCCGAGCTGGTAAAAAACTACGGTTCGACGATGTGGGAAAAAAACACAACTTTCAACGTGCTCGAAAAATATATGGAAACTTATGCGTCAAATTTTAAATTAAACATCACCGCCTTTCGTACACGTGCCAACAAAATTCTTGGAATACTTGAAAAAACGAAAAGGGGGGTAAAAAAAAACCGACGACGTTATACCGATACAAAATTACCTTATAGATAATTCCGCTCCGATAGATGGCAAAAAATCGAGCACAGATTTTCGTCAGGCTTTTCGATTTCTTCGAACGTTACCCGCACGTCGTGTACGTGCAAAATTTACCGAATTAGTTCGGTACGCTAGCGGCGAATTAACAAATTTTTAATTACGCCATTTCCACGCTCGCCTCGAATTGCCGTTTCATCGTGCCTACATACAAATTTTATACGAAGGATATACTGGTAAGCAGCCATGCTGTATACTAGAACTGGGTTTTTGATATAGTAATTCAGGCAACTGGTTCGCTTTCTGATTCGTTGCACGTCACGCGTGTAACGACCAATCATAAGGCTAGAATGCGATAAAATCTAGAATATTTTTCATTTCTACCTTCCTTAAACTTGAGATTTCATATTCTGGTAGCCAACTTACTTCACATACGAAGTTGGATATTTCCAGGTAGAGTTGATGAGGAGATATGGGAGATTCATGGGAATGAATTACCTCAAACTGCATGGAAAAGCAGTTTTTTTCTCCAACTCATCTCTAAATACATTTGGGAGGATGAAATTCGGATACGTTGGTGTTTATGACTCACTTTTTCATATGTAAGTAAAAACCAAAATCTTTAGGTATTTTACCTCTCTCCAACTCTAAAAATTTGAGTGAATCGTCATTTTGAGCCAAATCAAAATTCTGAGTACAGCTCGTCCAGTTAACCTTGTAGTCATGTCTTTTATCAAATTTTGAGAAATTTCTATGCACATCTACTTTGTTTTTCATGTAGTGTGGGTATGAAAAACGCGCACCTACAATCATAAATACTTATGCCTATTTGCAAGCGAAGAGTGAATTTCGAAAGATTTATATTAAACCAAATGTGCTAAAAAAATGACATACTTAACTAAAAATATGAAAATGTACCCCGCTTGGAAAACAATTTCCTTTTAACTAAAGGAAGTTTTACTTCAGTTTCTTTTCATTTTTCATTTCTCATTGCATAGCGTAATTTCTATTTTAGTTACAAGGAGGGAAAAACAGTATATATCACAGGTTAGCTCACTTTACGATAACTCTAAAATTTCAACTTTATTGTCTGCCATATTGTGACGTCAAGATAGTAAAAAATGAATCTTCAATTTTTTTTTATCATCAATATCTTATGAGATATCCAGGCAAAATTACATAGAATATCAAGTTACTGCATTCTTATAAAAGCAATGTAACGAGTTCAAACGTGGGTAACAATAGAAAAGACGCATCTCTTATTGGTGGCTGAAATAACCAATTATTGATTCAGTCATACTACGTGGAAAATTCAAAATAATCAGTCAGAGTTGAGAGTACATCACAGCGCTTGTACGGCGAACATTTGAACCTACGCTGATTTTTTGTTTAATTTTCAGAGCGCAGTAACTTGGTGTCTACATTAATATGAAGAACAAGTTATACCATTGAGCACGTATGAAAAAATCCGAATTGTGTCCGCCATCTTATGATGTTAAAAAAGAAACGTGTTATCAAATTTATTGATTCCTTTACTCTTCTGTCGACACTTCATCCCTATATTTTGTAAATATTGAAACCATAATTCGTTCCTCTTCAAAATTAAACACGTGCTTTGAAGTTTCTCCTTTTTGACGTCATAGCTTTCATTAACCAATGAAAAACGTGGATTATATTTTGGTGGCCAGTGCGGAATGTTGAAACCTGTCTTCATAATTATCTAACCTGGATGGGATATTAGATGATTATGAATTTGAAAAACAACCAACTATAATTTCATAAAACGGGAAGATTTGTTTGCTATCCTCTCGATGTAATTTCTCATAATATGACTGGTTAATCAGAATGTGCTTATTGGTTTATAGTCCAGTAAAATTGCGACAAAAACACGAGTTAACCAGGACTAATTGGGGGACAAAGTTTTTCTGCAAAAAGTTGTAGCCAATAGTATCCGTAACAACTCTTAACTTTTCGCCAAAAATCGCATCATTTCTTTTCACCCGGAATCCACATTATGTCTCTAAAACTAGTTTTTTTTTTGCCGATAACACGCGTTCTAATCTAGATACAGAAAAAAAGTCGAATTAAGAAATGAAGCTGAACAAATTTCCAATAAAAAATATTATTACACATTTTTTACCCAAGATGATACAATCGTGAGAAAACGCCCTTGAAACGCGCCACTTTCATTGCACTTAAAGTCATAGCGCTGCGTTCGCGTTACGCTAATGTTTTATACTAAATGCTACGCTACATCAGATTGATATCGAGATAAACCAAAATTTGTTCCACCTCAGTAGTCATTCGCTCGACGAGAACATGAAACATTAGCGTAACGCGTTGGAGTATATCAAACGTAGCGCTATGACCCTAAGTGCAGTGAAAGTGGCGCGTTTCAAGGGCGTTTTCTCACGATTGTATCATCTTGGGTAAAAAATGTGTAATAATATTTTTTATTGGAAATTTGTTCAGCTTCATTTCTTAATTCGACTTTTTTTCTGTATCTAGATTAGAACGCGTGTTATCGACAAAAAACTAGTTTTGGGGGGAAAAATGTGGATTTTGGGAGAGAAACAAAGGTGCCTTTTTCTGGAGAAAAGTTAGGGTTTATTACGGACACTATTGACTACAAAATTCTGCAGAAAAACTTTGGGCCTCAATTAGTCCAACTTATGCTTATAATTTGAATGGACTATAATTGCTTAATAATCAGTTTTAAGAAATTTGTTGGTGACTAGGACAAGTGAGCTAACCTCGACATATATATACCACTTTACCAGCCCTGTTACAGTTGGGCAATGGAATTACATTCAAACATGGAATTTCATTGCTCTTGTAAATAATGACGTCATGTTTCATTCTAGTTATGACGTTACCGTTGTTGTGGGATTATTTCCACCTAAGTCTACGCAAGATATCATAACGTAGGAAGAAAATCTTAAGCGCTTGTTGCAAAACGCTGTTCTACGTATTAAACATCTTTTGATATTAGTAATGGAAAGTGATAAATTGATTACAAATAGGATGAAAACTAAGCATTTGAGGTTCCTTCTCTCCTCCATCTTACCTTCGCAGATCAGGTAGGCTGTAATAGCTCATTTTTTCACCAAAAACTCAGCGAAAAAAACACCTCGAACATGATATTGAATTTTTATCGAAAGAACGAATAAGCGGAGGATAGAAAAAAAAATCGATGCTGACAAATTCGTTTATACTATATTCGGCTAATATAAGAAGAGTCGAGGAAAACGGTGATTTTACATAATTGAAGAATAGAACGCGCCGCCGAAGCTATAGCATCGACTGTGCGAGTTTTTGTTTTTATTTTTATTATTTTTTCCCTTCCACGGTACAGGGCTGCGTGCCAAGCTCTATGGCCGTATAATGAATGAGCTTTATTTATCTGTACGAAAGCTATTCTACGCCGACGGCGAAGCAAGCATCAACGCAATGGCGGTTTTATTATATACCCGGACAGTGTATAGGACTGGTATTCGCAATCGCAATCCAGTCGATGTTATGAATTTTTTTTCCGCCGGCGTCCGCCAAACGCTTCTGAAATATTGGCATTTCGCCTGTGACACGAGTTAACCTGTTTCCCTCGCCCCTCCGCCTTAACGCGCATCCTACTCGGTACGTGTATCGTATAATAATTATCTCGAGCGTACCCCTCGTACTGGCAACTCCTTCGTCCACGTCCGGGCATCGAGACCGAATACTAATTGCGACTGATTAGCCGGACGAAATTTTAGTATAAATTTGGATCCAGAAAACGTACACCAGGGTACTTGTAAAAACATTCCGCGTGATGTACCCTCACCAGCATTGCCTCGCCTCGCCATTTCGGTTTAACAGAATACGTCGGCAACTCTTCGCGGTGTAAAGAGTATTACCGACCATTACGTCGTAGGCAACTTTTTGTTATGCATTTATTAACTGTCATATTTACGGCGAATTCAATAGGCAACTTTTTCAACATTTAAGTTTCCTTGTCCGCGAATTTAATATAAATGAGAAAGAAAAAAGTTTCGTTCTTAAGTTTTTCCTTTTCACGGTTGACGAGATTTTTTTTTCTCATCTCTTCGCCGCTTTGGTTATCGATTCCGGTCGAGGAAATTTTATTCCACGCTTTTGTTGAGCGACAGTGACAAATACATTTTTTGAACTGAATATGTCTTATCGAATTAACCCGTAGGTTTGATTTTTCATTTTTATAAATTTTTTTTTCGCCATATTTTTCCGGCTAAGGTTTTTCGTAGAGAGTGGTAACTCGAAGAGCGGACAGAATAACAAATAATTACGGAGTTTGAAATTAATGAAGTTTCAAGTAATGAGGAAACGCTCTATTTTCACCAAGATAATCGATAGATGAACGTTATAATTTTTTTTTTCTTCGAGTATTATGAAATAAATTTCAATTAAGGGGCCTTATGTAGACTATGGATTGGGTGCATAAACTTGAGACGCTATTACATGTTATCAAAAGCTCCACTTCTTTCCTGTGCCCTCCGTAATATTAGCCTCACGGTTGATTATATTTTAATTCAATGTCCTGAATACACTCCCTTAAAATTTAAATACTCTCTCCCAAATGTTCTTCCAAACCTCCTAAAAGATGATCAAATTATTATCTTCAACCTTTTCGAATTTGTAGTAAAGGAAGTGAATATTTTTCAACATTTTGAAGAATTAAATTTTTTTAGAATCCACATTATATTGAAAAAAATGTTGTTTTGTTTCGGGTATTTTCACAATTATTGAGTTTTCATTAACAGCGATAGCTGTTACGGTTTACTAGATTTAAAAAAAAGAGTCAAGGAAGAGATCATGTATGTTCATATTTATCTGTTTCAGACCAACTATAATGACTAATGAGGTTGCAAATGTCCAATTTTTTGTTATAAAAATATCTGTCTCTAATATATAAAATTCTCGTGTCACAGTGTTTATAACAAAACTCTACCAAAACGGCTTAACCGATTCTCATGAAATTTTGTGCGTATATTCAGTACCTCTGAGAATAGGACGTAAACTATTTTTCATATCCTCAAGTGATAAGAATGATCCACCTCAAATATTTTCATTTTATTTTTCGGTAAAAATTTTATTTTGTATTTTTTATGATTCGGCAGAAAGAGTGAGTCACAGAAACCAACATATCCAAATTTGAGCTTTTTGAGCTTCTTAAGTGTATTTTGAGGGAAGTTGGAGCAGAAAATTGCTTTTTGAGGAAGTTTTGAGTCATGAAGTTCCTTGAATCTTTCATATCTCTTCACCAAGTCAACTTTACTAGATCAAACTTTGTGTGCATGGTTAATTGGTGACTAGAATGTGACCTCTTGAATTTGGATCAAAATGGATTGAAAATGGTGGAGCAAAACGGCTTTTTGAAGAAGTTGTAATTTATAAAATCTTTTCCCGCAAGCATAGCGCGGCGCATATTTATAAAATCCGCTCAAAATTCAGTGAGAGACTTTTCTTGAAAACACAAAACAGTTATTTTTTTGTTTTTACGAAAAAATTCAAAATGAAGGACGGATCACTCAACTATTGAGGGAGGCTGGAGAAAGGGCAAATGACTCAAATTTTTTGTTTTTGATCTCATATGAAAGAATGAGTCACGGACACCAACATATCCAAATTTGAGCTTTCTAAGTTTATTTTGAAGGGAGTTAGAGCAGAATACGAGTTCTTGAGGAAGTTTTGAGTCATGAAATTTCTTGAATCTTTTATATCTCCTCACCAAATCAACTTTGAAAGATCAAACTTCGTGTGTGGGGTTGGTTGGTGACCAGAATATGACCTCTTTAATTTGGATCAAGATGGATTCAAAATAGAGGATTATCAAAATTTGAGTACAACTTGAGGAACCTCAAATTAGTAAAAATGTAATTAATATCAATTCATATGATTATTGGTGATGAGAAGTATACTATATCTCCAATTCACCTCCATACATAATGTTGGAGGGGAGAAGGAGAAGTTATAGACCTCAAAATGTGGTGGGGGAACAATAGATGTCTATAATTTTTTATTGTGGTGTAATATGACAAAATGAATCAAAGTGACTAAATTTCCTTGATGTCAGCTTCTTAAGTGCATTTGGAGGGAAATTGGAAATAATTTATATGGCAAAACAACGTTTTCTAGGTATATTATACCTAATTAGAATACTTATTACATCGGTTGCAAAATTCACAACGCATTCACGTCAATGCGGCTGTATAATGCGCCCAATAACGGCACATTTCAACCTACATAGCTCGATTTTTCAACAAAAATATATTATACCTAACATTATCTACACATCACATCTTTAGCTAGGAGTATACATATGAAAAAAATACGCAGGTAAAATGCCAAATAATAATGAAGATAAAAAATAATAATTAAAAAAATTTCGTCCAAAATTTTTTTCACTGGGAAAAGAGATTTAATGTTCGAAAAAGCTGAATATTTATTTTCTGATAACTGACATTAGATAATATGTAGTTGAAAAATTCAAATTTCAAAGAAAAAGAAGAAACGCTAAAATTTGCTTGAAAAAAATTAAAATGAAATTAATTAAAATGTAACTCAGTTGAGATAAGTAATTTTTTAGAAAAGAAAAAAAAACTTTAAAATACTTTCCAAGACAGAAAAACTTCTCCATTTGAAAAAGTTCAATGAAGAAAATGGTAATATTTTTCAAAACTTCGGAAACGTTTTTCGTAAGATGAAAGAAAACATCACTTGCATTTGAAGAATTACAAAATAAACAAACGGACGAGTAGTTAGTTAACTCGTTTCCTATAAGGCTGCGAGCGTTGGAAATTTCGACGATATTTTTAGAAATTAACGAAAATATAATTTCCTTTGAAATCTTCAATCTTCGTTTTCCATTTCAAAGTATACTTTCGCTCCTATCCAAAATTATAACCAACAAAATGGTGCTAATTTTAATATTTTTCTACCCCACATATGTTTTCCGCTTCATCACATTGTAATTATCGACCTAACTCGGTGCTTTCCAATACGAACTTCGAACACGAAATCCTCTCTCGTTCAAATCTCACTTCTTCAGATATCTGCTCGATTCGCACAAAAAGACCATTCATTGCGAAAACTCAGCACAACGTAATTCCATGCTGATAATTTCGCAATCTCATTCTCATATTCGGCGCGCACGAAAAAGGCGCCAAACAGTAATCGGCTTATTTTCACGCGTAATTTCCACTTCAAATAGTCGAGGAGATTCGCAAACTTACGAGGAAATATGAACTTTTCGGATATCTCGTTTTAGCCGCTCGCTACACTTTCCCGGTCGTCTGAAAGTTACGCGGCTCGACCCAGTACCCTGGTTTAATGAATTTCGGTTCTCGGGACGCGAATAAAAAATCACTCTTTAATTATTCTTCAAATATTCACGAGCTGATAAATATTTCATATAAACTTCGGAACTTTCTACAGCGTTATGAAAAATTCAAATTTGCTCGCCTATTAGACCTATCTGGGCACGACGAATTAATTAATAACAAATTTTATCCCGCAATAATTTTCCCCCCTTTTGAACTCGTCCTCGTATAAGGCGACACAGTTTACCAGAATCGTTGAGAAAGATTCTTCTTTTTATGCTTCGTGTAAATACTGAGTATCGAATAAATTCGATTTGAAAGGGGTAAAAAACTCCAGCTTAGTATATCGATGAAGAGAGAGAGAAAAAAAACCTGGAAAAAAATTATTTCACTTCACCAAATCCATTAATTCTAGCCGAAGACTTTCCGATCGCTATTTTAAAATAAGTAACGACTATTCGCCAACTAAAATATCATTTCTATACCGGCGACGTCTAGTAATCGTTATGGAAAGGGCGGAATATACCAAAGAAAGCGAAGGAAATCTTCATTTGAATAATTTGTATCATTCCATTTCCGGAGATGGTCGTGAAAATAACGTCGACGAAAAAAATTGCCTACATTCGTTTACGAATATTTTACAAATTTTGTAACATTACTAGAAAAATAATAGCGTTAAGAATCGAAATCTTTTTCACTGACATAAAATCCGTCGTACAACGCTTCGTAAAACGTTTTAGTCGCGTTCCACGTTTCCCCCAACCGTTCGAGGATTATGGAGGGAAAATGAGATAGCATGGATGTAACGACGCGAGCGTATTCCATCGGCAGCCCGGCGGTTCTGGTTCGAATCCTTTATAAGTGCGTGTTTTTACGACGAATTTTTTTTCCCCGCCCTAAAAGCTCGCTCGATGTAATTACTAAGTCATTAGCGACGAGTCAAAAAGTTAAAATAATGTACCCTCTCGATATGGTCGAGTTGGAGTGGGGATGGGGGGCTTTAAAAGTTGATCTAAAAAAATGACGCTGCGTTATAACAGCGCGCTTTTCTTTCATAGCATCGCGACCAGATTACAGTTGAGCGACGATTAATTGCGGAGAGGGGGTTCGAAGGATAGTCGATTCCATGTACACCGTGACGGGGGTTCAAGTTACGAATACTAGAGTTCGATATGCATGTTCGCGATACAATATGATAATTTTTCGGTACGTAAAAAAAATTTCCATCTACTTACCTATTATCGTCAAGTTAACTTTAGAATTTCTGGTTTGAGCGTATTTGAAATCTACTCGACAGCGGTACATGGCAGCGTCTTTTTCTACGACGTGATCAATTACCAAATTCGCTGAATGCGAATTCACTTCGAAATACGCTCTATTGTTGAGCACGTTTTCTTCCCACCATTTTTCCGCTCTGTTGAAATCTTTCTCCCTGACGTCGACGCTGCGAAAAAGAGAAAAAGAAAAAAAATTGAAACAACGAAAAAAATCTCATTATTCTCTTCGTAACCGGTTCCCTTCTCATACGAGTACGCGAGTACGTCGATCGAGTACTCGAGTTGAAATAGCGAATACAATAGCGTTTTTCGCATCTCGTATGTAAATAGTTTACTCTCTTTTGAAGGGAAATTTCAACACACGAGTATGTCAAAATGTCGACGACGCTTTAAAAATTCATTCTTTATCGGCGTCAAACTACGCCAAGTACTACGATAAAAATACGCTACGATGTTGACTGTTCGCTCTCTCGTGTCTCGAGGTAATAGGTATTATTTGTTGAGCAAAGTTCGGCGAGTATTAACATCCGTAGGTTTAGGAAACTAAACTGTACTGTCGAGCAAACCATTATGCTGTAGATTGGAATTTGAAAATTTATTAAATTCAAGTTTCGTTTTCCAGATTAACCCTTCGAGCGACATTTTAATGCTATGTAATGCTGTGAAAATTCCGATCACTGAAATTAAAACCGATATTGCGCGATTTAAACGTTGAAATTCCCATAAATCCAAAAAGTATCGTCGGATTCGTTTCCAGTGGAAAGAAAAACCATACAATCGATATGCATGACGCCAGGTTTTTATTTTCACTAATTTTGCCGTAAGCTCCACCTTTAGCTCCGCCCATAATACTACCCTTTTTTTTGCGTCCAAGTTTTTTACCTTATAATTTACATCAATTTATAATTAGGATTATGATCAAGAAATACATTAATAGAAATTTTTTAGGATTCGTTGTCCTTGTGTGAATTTGAAAATCACTACTTTATGGAGAGGCGGTAACATAAGGCTGAGCTAAAGATACTAAGGGCGGAGCTAAAATATGGAGTGGTAAATGTCGATATATATATCGATTAAATGGTTTTTGAAGACGCCGAATTCAAATCTGGAATTGATTATCAATTTGAACTGAAACTTGGCTCGCTTCTTACACTTTTCATTGAATAATAAAAACTAGATTATGACAGTACAAGTATATTTCGCACCCTGAATGCAATAATGATAACTCAACAATCATAATTTCTGAGCCACATAGAGAGAATGCCCTTCGGGTGCAGGTTCAGTTTGGTGGAGCAAGTACCGCGCATTTTAGTCATTTATAGCTTAACGTGCCCTACAATTTATCATCACCTAGGTATCAGGGGTCCATAGGAACATCAGGTGATAATATAAGAACTGCTATAATAAGGATCACATTTTGGAACGTCAACTTATGCGCATGCGTTATCATGAAACTTTTACCATTAAGATTGTATTAAATCTCTTAACTCCTACATTCTAAGACCCGAAATGGAGCTCATTCAACGCAGCAGGGCTTACAAATCCTTAAGGGATTTTTCTTCAACTTTTGTGTTGAGGAGTTGCCACGTGTGCCCGTGACCAAAATATGGAAAGGGGTAGAAGAAGGATTTGTTAAAGAAAGGATAGAATAGAGCTCAAAGCAATGGAATGAATTACTATCACTGAAGCTAGCATTTTCCTGGGTTGCAAAGCCAGCTTTTGGGATCATAAAGAGCTCTAACAAATACTGTAGTTCAAAGTCTCTGAAGAATTAAAGAAGGATAGTTCTGGCGCCGAGAAATAAGAAATAATGCAAGGGCCAGATTTAGTATCTTGTTGTTTGCCAGAATTCTATTCACTACATGCGAATATTGAAAAAGAAACTTGTCCTTGCAATTTAATTTTAAATAATAGAACATCACGCTTAATGCTTCGCATTTCGCTATGATAGAGTAATCGTGTCATTCATGTATCTCTTGAGTTAATATGAATATTTTAATGTGTGAATAATGTTTCTTAGCAAATTTTGTAACTTTTGAGTTATGCTCATTAATGTATTTGCAAAAATGGGAAAAGGGAGTGGTAAGGAGGACAGAGTGCCACCGTGATTGGATTCTTGAACAGGTACAGGAATCTAAATTTTGAAATTAAAATATTTTCATAATTCTAATCAGAATTTTATTCATCATATATTTTCAAAATTCACATTAGATTGAAGAAAAATATGAAAAAGTGGGAACTAAAAATTATTTTTGTTTTGAGACTTAGTCCCATGCATTCTGCGAGCGATTTATTAAACTTATCTTCCCTCAAAATATAGTTCATGGAGGGATAAATAGTATAATGAAGTTTTAAAACACAAACATCTTACTTACTGGGTATTAAAATAATGCTCTATAAAGATGGAGGGACATATTCAAGGAACCTTTTGAGGAAACAAGTTCTAATTCTAAATTATGAGTAAATTAAAGGCTATAATATCAATAGTATACCTATGTGGGTCTTCTATGAGGAAAGTAGGGAGATATATTATGATATTACATTTTTATCCATTCTTCAACTGGCTCCTCCTATAGCTCAGCCTATGAGTCCGCCCACTTTCACGCCTTACTCTCCTATCTTATCGCCACATCTATTTACAGTCGACATCATGAACAAGATAAGTCTTACAAACAAATTTCACAATATTTTTTAATTCGCATAGCTTCTCAAATAGGCATTTCACCGAGAAGAGGTAATTTAAGGCAGAGATATTGATATAAAGCGCGGAGCTATAGTGGTATGGGCGGAGTTATAGTGGTATGGGCGGAGCTATACGTATAAAAGGTGGAGCTAGGATACGGAGAGAGATACATCGTCATGTATATCGCTTATAAGATTATCGAAAACACTGAACCCGAATCTGATATCAGTTTTCAATTTTAACTGAAACGATTCGATTTTTGCAGTAGTCATACAAAAATTAAATAACACTATGATAGCATGAGCCTCTTTGTGCAACTTCTCGATCCTTCTTTACAAGTAATCAAAGAAAGAATAAAGGAATTAATATCAAGTCTAAAACAAATAATTTTACAGTACTTGGTTAACACTGATTGTCCAACAAAGCGAATAAAACATATTAAGGAATCCTCTACAAAACACGTACATACGAACTGAAACTTCAAAGTGGAAATCACAGACCAATGAAAAGCTCCATCGATAGACGTTATAAAACCTAAAACGTTGGTCGCAAATTAAATTATCCTCGAACGTAAAAACACTTGGCAACACCTACACCTGATACGTATTTCGTTATCCGAGCTTCCACTCGTGAATGATTTCTCCGGCAATCTCGCATCCTTAATATCACTTCTGATTCGTTAAAGAGACCTAAATAAACTCACGCAGTTCCACCGTACGACGGTAAGCGTTAAGCTAACACTCTTAATCGTCACGCGATTCGCATTACAACTTATGTAGGTCCAATTGAAATGTACATCACGCCGACGAACACCATAGGGCAAAAGTTACCACCAGTCGAATATTGCGTGACGTGTACGCAAACGTACGCGATAATTTGGCGCGCGCCAATTTCCCAAAAATATTTTACCATCGAGCCGCAAATTTCAATATAGTATTTTTCCAAACACGTATCGAGCTATGCACTCGTCTAGGCGTTATAGCGTTTCGTATAGCTCTCGATACACCGTAATAAAATCGATTAAACCCATTATCGGAGGCTCGCCGTTATTATAACGGTGCGACGCTCTAGTACCTCTAGTGTTAAAATATTCACGCAACGAATTACCTTCTTCACTTCTCTACGTATATAGAGTTAAGCCTGATATATTGGGCTATTTGCGAGTGGATTTATATATTGTCTGCGAAGTTTTCTTACACCCGGAAGCTAAAGCGAAAGTGTTACCGGATTATGGGTTAATTAAAGCGGATTCCTGTAATGGCCCTACATTGAAAGCACATGTAAATTTACATTTTTCCAGGTCGACAAATTCGTGTACTGATAATAATTGTGTTATATGTGAGTAACGAAAGAATGCAACATCACTTCACGAACATCTTGTTTATTCTGCGAGTCACAGTTAACAACAATTGGGTATGAGGTATGCGCGACAAGAAGGCGCTCTTACGACGAAACCAAATATACCACAATAATAATTTGTAAAAAATCGTTTTCCACTAAAATACTGATTGCCTACACAATATTTTTTTTATTCGTTTTTGTTTCAGCTATTGTAGAGTGCAGGCTGTTCATACAAAGTGATAACTTCAATTCCTCATTTCATTCAGTTGTAATAATGCATGTATCATACAAAACGAAAAGTATATTTTTATACGCTATTATTTGTATACTCCACGTTTTCACTGAAAATCGTGGATAAAGAATTTTCCAGGATCTTAGAAAAAAACTACAAATCTACTTCTCAGTAACGGTATATCCTAGGAACGAAATAATGTACCACAATCTTATAGTTCTTTGATAACTTCATAAGCAGAGCGACCTTGAACTTTTCATAGACTCAAAGTAAGAGATTTAAAACTACAGGAAACAAATTTATAGGAATTTTGATAAAGATTCAGTTATTATGAGACTAATTTTCTCGTAACTGTTATTATATAGTAAATTAGTAATCCATGTATGTAACTGGTCCGCTTCCTGATTAATCGTACGTCACTCGTGTAACAACCAATCAGCTAGTTGAAAAGCGTGAAATAACATCCAGCTATTCAATGAAAACATGAATCAGTTAATGATTCAAATCATAAACGAATTTCAATCGCTCAGTTCATCTTCAATGAAAACTGAACGATATTATTTAGGAAGGTAGAAATGAAATATCCTAGATTTTATCACATTCTAGCTGTATAATTGGTCGTTAATACATGCGTGACGTATGACCAACCAGAAAATGAACAAGTTACCTCGATTGCTTTACAAGCAAAAAACAACTGTTTTTTTTTTTTTTTCTTGAGAGAGGGGCTAAGTGTCGCGGAAATTGGTAGGACTATCATTATACTGTTAGTAGGACCAGGACCACTCTAGATAACTACCTAACACTTACTTTGTAACAATTATTTCCCAAAATAACCCAAAATATATCTACAAGATTTTAGCAGTGAATAAAAGCTCAGTTAGATTCAACATTTTCGCTCATTATTCGCCAAACTTCTAAGGTGTTTCTTAATCCTAGAGATATTCCACAATAAGCAAGAAAAAAATAACGATGATGAAATTCGAATCAATAAATCATTCACGACATAACTTGAATCATTATATAATTATTCAGCACGAATGAACTTGAGAAGTAGTAAGTATAAATAACATATTTGCTGATATCGTACAGGGCGTTAACGGCCGGAATAAAAAACATTCGGGACTAAAATTATACCTTGTTGTTCAACCAAACGGAAATCAAAATAATATAGGTTTTGTTTAGTATTCGCATTATCGACAAATGAGTATTGTTGTATCCAATTCCCTAACCTAGCATTATAAGCCTTCAAATGTTATAAAAATCATTGTTGGCTTTTGCGTGTTTTATTTACATTTCGATCACGTTAGAATATTTATGAATGAATTCAGAATAGGATTCGTTTTTCAGGTTTTTCATGAAATTTTGTCGATGGAAATTTAAAAAAATTCCATTCTGGAACAGGTTTCTTCATAACATTTTTCAACTTCTTCTGGGATGAATGACTTGCACATTTTCTAAAATTGTTTATGAAATCTCTTTTCATTTTTTAGCATTTTTCCATGTTTGTACCTCTTTACCAATTTTTGAACAATGTTTCATTCTTCTCTTAATAATTTTTCTTTAAAATTCTCTACTTTTTTTACATTTAGAAATTTTTTTTTTGGTTGAAAATTAAAATTAGGATACAAGAAGCCTTTATTAAAATGCCTAGGCTTGAGTCAACTTGCTTCAGCGTATTCTAATCTACTTGGCAATGAGAGTGTAAACCGTAAAAAGGGCGAGCATTTAACTGCTAAGCTACGCCATCCACTAACAATACTGATTTTTCGGGGCTACAACAGCCTACGTATAAAAATCCCCCCAAAAATCTCAAAAAAATTTCAAAAAATTATCGTACTAACATACATGTACTACGTATTACCCGTGAAAATTTCAAAAATTTCCCCTCATTCTTTCTGGAAATATTGCAAATTGAATTTTTAGCATATAAAATGCGATAATTCTGGAAGGGGTGGGGTAGGGGGTCAAAAACTTGGGTGGAATGTTTTTAGGTCCGAAGTAACATTTGGAACCACTGCTGATTTCACCTACAGAATGGGGGGAGGCCCTTTAGTAACAAATTGTATTTTCAACTTTTTTTCTTATTCTAAGCAAAATAAGTGATTTATTTCCCTTTCTTTCTTTCTTTCTTTCTTTCTTTCTATCTATCTATCTTTTTTTTCTCCTTTTTTCTTACTATTTACCTTCCTCGCTCCTCCTATTTTTCCTCATTTCCTTGCTCCCTAGTTTGCTTGCTTGCTGCTTTCTTTGCTTCCTTGCTTGCTTGCTTGCTTCTCTGCTCGCTTGCTTGCTTCTTTCTTTGTTTCCTTGCTTGCTTGCTTGTTTGCTTGCTTCCTTGCTTCCTTGCTTCCTTCTTTCCTTCCTTCCTTCCTTCCTCCCTCCCTCCCTCCCTCCTTTCTTCCTTTCTTTCAGATTCTTTAACAAGAAATATGTATCATAGGTTGCTCTTAAATTTCTGAAAAATATAAAAACAGTTGCCGAATTAGGAAATTAGATAAAACTTCTGCCTTCACTGCGAACTCGGCTAAGCAGTTGCCAATTTCATGAAATAGCGAGCCCTTTTGACTATTTCAAGAATTCGGCAGCTTATTTTTCCTAGTTTTCAAAATTTAGGCAACTTGCGTTCTCTACATTTCACAAAATTAGGCAACCGAGTAATACGATAAGGGGATTTTTTTTTTAAATAAAAACATAATTTTCCATGAATAAGGTAGGTAATAGATGAATGAGTATTTGTGCGAATGAACTATAATTAATGAATCGACTCAAAACATGGAGAGTGTTGTAGTAATGAAACTTCAAATCTGATTAATTTTTAGAGCCATAAAATCCAAAAGAAAAAAGTGCCTAAATAGTGAAAACTTAAAAAAATAAACTGCTGAGTTTACAATTTAGGCGAAAATTCTGCCTAATCAAATTCAGTAATTTTACAATTTGGGCGTAACACATATTTACTTATTATTATTATTATTGAAAAAAAAAAAAATTATTAAAAAAAAATCCTGAAGACTCAAAAAATTAATAATATTTTTTGAACAAAAATCATAATTCATAAAAATAACAAAGTATTCTATTTTGAGTAGGCTGGCATTCATTTTTTGCATTAACTTCTGATAATGGAAAAAGAAACTTGAGGTACTTATTGTGATATTTATGCAAATCCTCTTAAAAAAAAGTCAGTAATCCCTTCACCCCGCAAAAATATTTTTCTGGCTTACACGTAATGTCCCCAAAAAAGTCTGCTTAAGTCACCGAATTTAAATCGATTAGAATTCTCGACATAACGTTTAGCGATAGATAGGAAGAAAAGCATTACGTTCCGCATAAAAAGTACCATATCGTAATCTCTGGGAAATGGCAACTACAAAGAAGAAACATACGTTCGATATCGCGTACCAGTGAAAGTATCTTCAAAGCTCACCACTACCCTTCCTTGCTTCTATTCACTAACGTCACTTTAGATTACACGCTTATATCGTAGAAATGAGATTCGCCACGACGCTGATAATTAAGTCACCACGGCGATTCGCAATACGTCACGACATCGACGATAATAACCCGAACGAAACGCAAAGACCACCCTAATAATATGAAAAAGCCACCGATAAAAATCGTAACGTTGCATTTCGTCGCATTGCAAAACCATAATTCAAGCCTTCATCTGGGCTCACGAATGAAATAAAGTATTAAAAACTTTTCGCTCCGTATTCATCGCCAGTTGGTCGAAATTATTACATCCGAGTAACTCGTATAACTCGGTACATAAACATTTTATTACATCGAACGCGTAACGTACCGTGTAAAAAGCGTATTCTCGGCGACGCATTGTTATCGATTTCCGCGGCTGCATTTGGCCCCTAGAGTCGCTGAGAAATTAATACGACCAATCGAGCGAAATCTCAACATCTCGGTCACTCACCCGACGGCTCAACTAGAGTACTAATTTAAACAATCGCCTCGTTAATACCGTACGCGTCGCGTCCCATAATGATACTAATCGGATTAATTATTCCTGTTGAGATAACAAAGCGCTCACTTTTAAACCCGCGCCCCGTAAAACCGATACAGCCAGCGAACAAAAGATATCGAGATTGCCTTTTCGAATCTAAAGAATACGATGACCATTTGTCACGAATATTTCACCGAACCATCCGGCCGGTTAGCGAAAAAAAAAAATCACTCACGGATTTGAAAGCCAGCTCGCGTTAATGGACACCGCGACCTTACCTTTTGCGTACATCGGATCGGATAAAAAGCTGACCTAAAATTGAAAAGCTTCCTAGCTCGGTATTCTAACAAGCTTACTCGAACTCGCAGCGTGACCGAAGAGCGACCGGGGGAAAAAAATCCCTCGAAAGTATTTTTTTCTCCCCGGAGCGTCATATTGTTCGAATGCGGCAGCCGCTAAATGGCAACTAATTAGTATAATTCCTTTTGTTAATGAGATCGTATACGAGGCGGCGATACGAATAAGCTAAAAGGCCACGCCGATGTATACGGCTAAACTACGTTTTAAAAGGCTCCGCGTCATAGAACGCCGCATTCCCATTGTTCGTAAAGAGTATTCAGGAGGGGTAGAGAGGACTATATTTGATAACGCGAGGCCACTTTTCGCTGTACGAAGAGATAACCCATTTTTCGTCACGCACAGTAGTGCCAATCCTTAATCCAACTGGATAAAATAAAATGAAGCAATTTCTCGAGAATAATTATAAATTAGTTGCTTCGTAAAAAGTTTTCAATCGCTGAATTCATATTTAATGTCTATTTTTCAATCCAAGCCCCTCGCAGAGGCTTCGTTTTTCGAAATCTAAATGTATGTTATGAAGACGTATATGACAGTACATATATTTTGAAGCACTGATTATTTATTCCTTTGTTGTGCTTTCTGCCTTACCCTTACCCCACACCACCAATAAATCGGTTTTTAAAAGAGGAAATGAATGTTATGAAAGTATAAAACAATATATCAAAATATATTGTAGTATTCGAGATGCCGATATAAATTATTTTTTTAAATGCAGAGTCATGTAACATAACTCATTGAATGATAAAATAACTGTTAACTTCACATAAGATGAAAGATCTTCTGATGAAAGTGATGATTGATTTTAGTCTACATCCATCTATGATTCGCACCTTCAGTTTTAGCCTGCAGGGTCTATTGTCTGCTATTTTTCTTCTTCTCCTTTTCTTTTTCTGCCTCCCTCTTTCCATCCATTCTTCCTCCCTTCTTTCCTCCATTCCTCCCTTTCCTTGTTTGTTTGTTTGTTTGTTTGTTTATTTATTTGTATGTACGGTTTGTTCCTTTCTTTCTTTCTTTCCTTTGTTCTTTGGATCTTTGTTTGTTTGTTTGTTTCTTTGTTTGTTTGTCTGTTTGTTTCTTTATTTGTTTGTCAGTTTGTTTCTTTGTTAATTTCCTTTATCTTTCTTTTTTCTTTCTTCCTTCCTTCCTTCCTTTCTTCCTTCCTTCTTTTCTTCTTTTGTTTGTTTGTTAGTTTTTTTTCTTTCTTTTTTTCTTCCTTCCTTTCTTCTTTTATTTCTTCCTTTTTCCAATCCTATTTCCTCTTTTCTTTCACAAAAACTATTTTTAATGGTTTTCAAATCTTATTTGCTACTTGTGCTTATTGACCCATTCTTCGTTAGCACCACGGGCAGATCTAGCAAACGAAGCCTGGTGGGTGGATACGATTTAAAATCTACCAAATTATGCATTTTGTTTTTTCATTAGGTGAGGGGTAGGGTGATACGGAAAAAAAAGAAGCGAGATAGCGATCTTTTGTTTTCCTCATAACTAATAAAGAAAGTTTCTATTCTGAGAGAACTTTTTCGTCCATAAAAATACGATCAGTACGTTGACTTCATTAATTGCTTATCGATGTTTTAGAAATTTTCCATTGCATAGCATATCAATAAACTTACGGAAAGATAGATAATTACCTATGGTTACAATATATGCAATTATGCATACATTCAGAATCGCTGATTTAGAATTTGTTCTCCGTTTTTTAATTCCTTCCTCTCTCAACTCTCATAAACAATTTTCCATTTATAATGTACATTATGAAGTCATTCATCAAGATAAATACGTTTTTATGCTACCATATTTTTATAAACAATTCTTAAAATAGAATGCAAACGCTATAGTCATAGGGTGTTACAAACACTTGATTTTTCACAAAATAAACAAATTCACAAATTGTATACCTATTAATCTGAATAAAACCGTTAGGTGAATGTAATGGAAAAAAAAACAAGTGAACTAAAATGAGACTAATGAAGACGAAAAGACGAGATTTCATGGATGAAGATGACGACGAACTTCAGTAATGCATTTTAAATACAAACATCTCTTAATTAATATTACGCATATCTTATTGATAATTTGGAATATGAGAAAACATTAATTATTGGCTTTTCGTTAAGAAAGGCGTATTTACAATACAAAAATTTGTTTTTTCGTAAATATGTGCAAGCAATTTGTTTGAAGTTGTTGGGAAGTTACTCATGCAGAATGGTGTAATGGTGCAGCAAGTTTTTCCGAATATGAATCCATCGTAAAGTTTCTTTGTCTAGTCTTGCTTGATAGAAGGGGTAACTTTGAAAAACATCTAAAAAAAGGTTATGTTAGAAAAAATTCTAATTTAAGACCGTTTTGAAAAAAAAAAATGTAAAGTTCTTGTGTACTTGATTACGCGTGAATGGATAGCATAAACAAGATATTTAAAAAAAAAAAAAAAATGTCAATGATGTATTTCACCTCATAATATGATTCAAAAAGCACTTTCTAAAGGGAAAACATGTAAGCAGCATGCTGCATTTTTAGAGCTGAGTTCTTAATAGAAAAGTTTTATCTTTAAGTAAAGGTAAAAGCGGAGTAGCAATTAAAGAAGATTGAAAAATGTCATTTAAGTTCCACGCTAGTTGAAAAATGCAATATTAATGTCAAGATGCTTTCTCAAATTTAAAAAAAGTGCTCAATAGTTCAAAAATGTGTTTTAAACCTTAAAGACCGAAAAAAAAAGGGAATCGGTTCAGGGTACCTTTACACTGCGTTCTCTTATGGCGTGTATCGTGATAATATCCAGGTTCTGAAGAAATTATGAAGGAAACCTCTTCGTGTAGTTTTGGGACAGTATCGAATGATTTTTAATCAGCTAGAATTGCGATCTGCCCCGCTTTCAAAGAGCCCTATAGGCCAGGATTTGGGTGTCCGTAAAAGAAATCTAGTTGTTGGCGATTCGCATCGAATAACCAGATAGTCGGTAAATCGCACCGATGGGAAATACGCTCTCTTTTAATCCTCTTTTCTCACCTCGCTCGGCTATAGCGTATACCTAATTCGCGAGCAAATATTGCACGCCTTGTCCGCGACATATTTGCAATTTTTATCGCGCCCAGATCCGACACGCGGTGACGATAAATCCGCCACGTTGAAATATTAACGATCTTTGAACAAACAGTCGACCGAACAACACCAGCGGCGGAAAAAACACCGCGTAGTCGATACGCCGCTGTCGTATATCGCTGCACATGAATCGACGATAGGACGCGCTAAAAATGACCATCTATTCGCGAGCGTTAATCATTTTCACGTCGGTAAGTACCGCAAGATGTTAATAAAGAATCAATTTTCTTTCAGGCCGACCTTTGAAATTCGCCGCCGGGGTAAAACTCGTTAAAAGTTTTTTATGGCTCAATTATCAACTTGTTAGCAGCGATTCGAAGGTGATTTAGTGTTTCGTAATTAGTATGCAAGTGGGGTAGAAGGTTTCGATTTTTTTACATTTTTTACTTCTTCATTTTTTACAAAATAGCTTTGAGCGAAATGCGAGGGGTATTAGGTATGATGTTTTTTGAAGGACCCGTCATCGCCAGAATTTGAAATAATACAAGTAAGCAGCGAGCGAAAAAGATCAAGCTTTGACATAATAACCTTCATTTTTTTTCATTGATTGAAAACATTTTAGGAAATTACAAGGAGGTAAATGATACTTCCCAAAAATTCCTTTGTTGGGTAAAAGAGCATCTCTGCTAATAAAGGTCTTGAAAAATTTATAATCACAAAGTATACGTTTAAAATTGTGAAAAAAATGTTATTTCCCGATATAAAAAAAAATTGAGCGCAGGAGGGGAAGAAGTGGCTCTCAGATTCGTCACAAAGACATATTTTTCCATCAAAACTCCTCCAAGAAAAATGTCTGGCTACGCTGCTGAAGTGTTACAAAGTAGGCAAAAATTCACTAAATAATGTGAAACACTGAAATTCAGCAACTATCAAACTGATAAATCTTTACAAATTTTTCACCTTATATAGCATTGTTTTTCAGTTAAAAGTTTACCATTAGACAAAATTAAAAGTGTAAGTATCTAAAGTGAAGAATGAAATTTCCACTCTCATCTAACAACTAAAGAAGTCCTACCAACTGAATTACTTTCATAAAATTAAAAAAAAAAATCTTTTTGGGTGTTATATAATAATATCATATAAAATTCCACAGAAGATAAACTGAGGATTACCCCAGCTATTAAAATTTGTAAAATAATATTTAAAAAAACGTAAGCTGCCATGCCGCATTACTGGAGCTGAGTTATCAATTGGGGCTTGCTCAGGTTTGAAAATAACATTGCTAGCCCCTACATGTCTACACAAGCCAAACCCAAATCCTCGCCCTATCCTTTAAAATAACACGTAAGAATATGAATTTAGAATATGTACTAATTCTTGTTAAGAAATTCAGAAAACCCCTACTCTTATCATATCCAAAACCACAAGAACAAATGTAGTTACATATTTCTTGCTATGTAATAATCATATGAGCATATATTTTTCAAATTATAATTACTTGAGGCACACCAAATTACGAACAAATTTTTACGACAGGTCATAGGTCATCAAATGACCCTACACATAAAGTTTGACCTTCCAAGGTCGATTTAGTGACGACATATAAAAGATTCATGAAGTTTCCTGTAGCAGTTTCTACTCTAAAAGCTTTTCTTTCCCCAACTCCCCTCTAAATTCGCTTGGAAAGCTAAAATCAGAAAAAATTGGTACCTTGGGCTTATTTTATCACATAACACTACAATAAAAACTTTTCGACCTTTCATGTAGCGCCACCACATTTACAAGTCGATAACTCCTCCTCCTCCCTTCCAATAACATGTGTAAAACTGAATTTGGGATACCTATAATGCACTTCTTACAGTCAATAATTACATGAGTTCGTATTAATTACATTTTTACTAATTTGAGGCTCCTTAAGTTATATTCAAATTTTGATAATCCGCCATTTTAGATCGATTTCGACTCAAATTCAAGAGGTCATATTCTGGTCACCAACTAATCTCATACACAAAGTTTGACTTTTCTATCTTGATCTAGTGAGGAAATATGGAAGATTCAAGAAGTTCCGTGACTCAAAACTTCCTCAAGAAGCTATTTTTTACTCTAAATCCTTTCCAAATGCACTTAAAAAGCTGAAATTTTTACATGCTGGTGTCTGTAACTTATTCTTTTATAGGAAATCAAAAACAAAAAATTTAGGCTATTTGCACCTTCTTCACCCTCTCTCAAAATTTGAGTGATCCATCATTTTGAGGCGTATCGAAAAAACAAAAAGAATTTTTTTTTGCATTTTTAAGAAGAGTCTCTCAACAAGCTTTGAGCGAATTTTATGAATACCCCCTGACGCTAGGCTCGGGGAAGGGGATATATAATTATGTATATCAATAAGTTGGATATAAAAATGGTCTGAAACTCACAGATTTGAAGACCCCACCCGCCCCCTGATCCTACTTCTCAAGTCAGGTAGGTTGTAATCGCAGTAGTTTTCAAGACGTTAAAAACTCCGCTACAAAATTGCTGATTTTCTTCTCGTACAATAATGAAGATTCACCAATTTGCTAAAATTGAAAAGTTCTCCTTCGAATTTAAAACCTAGAAAATACAAACCGTATATATGAGTATGTGATGAAGTAAGGAAACAATAAAAATATTTTCCGAGCATACGGTTTTATTTTTAAAATTTTCAAAGAGAGAAAGAAAAAAAAATGTTGATAGTTGGTAAAATTTCAGGTAAATTCCTTGTTTTTAACACCCCCTCCACCTGAAAAATGTCTTCGGTACGTCCATGCTTTTTACATGCATTCGTAGTCGAACAAATTCGTCAAAATCGAAAAGTTGCAAAAATTAAATAGAAGCCTCCCTCTCCTAATGGGTTTGAGGAGAAATGGATGTTAGTTGTTCAACTTCCAGGGCAACATTTACTCGTAAAGAAAACCTGTGAGAAATCGAAAGATATGAGATCAACTTGGTTCAAGCTGATACGAAATGACTCGCTTGTAAAAATATCAGTTACGATTAGGCAAACGAGAAACCACTTCAAGTCAAAACAAACATATACGATGCACGAAGTACGACTATTCGAAATTCTCTCTTGCTATAATGACGAAGATGACGATTTCCTTCCCTTGCATTTCATCCATTCGCCTGTTGCGCCACTGACGAAGTAGATCATTGTGTCGGAAACTGAGTAATCTAATTCTTCCAGTATCCCAGATACTCGATAAATTGGCTCGAACGTGAACCGAGAACACCGTTGCTCTACAGACGCGAACCTGTACTTATCCTCGAGCCAAGCCAATTTACCGCGCTCGTTTTCCAAATCTCATTTAGCGTTTCAAAAGAATTCTCGCGCAAAATAGGACGCATAGCGACGCAGATCCGAAATAGGAAAGAGGAAAAACCCACCGACCGAGAAAAAAACAGCGACGACGACTAAATCATAAACCAATAAAGCTCGGCTAGCATTACCACTCGCATCTGTGTAAATTGATAGCGAACGTCGACGGTATCGTGTCGACGCATAAACGCAAGCTCATTTATTTATCGAAATCCGCATCATTAACGAACTCGTCGAAAACAATTAAAACGTTCGTCGATTTCACGCCGATTCCGGTAACGTTAAAAACACTCTTCGATAGGGGCCTGTCCTTGCGATACGGTTAATTTGGCGAAATATGTCGATTATACCTGAACGCCCGAAGCCATCTTGTAGATACTCGGAAACGAAAACGTTATACGTTCATTTCCTAAAAGGTTGTTGCTACTATTAACTCTAACCTTGTTTCAGAAAACACCACCTTTTACTTTCGGCTCGTTTAACTTTTCGTTAATTTCCATTCGGCCGGATTACAACCACCATCGTTGGCTTTTTTCGCAGACTCGCGCTATATACGAGGCGAGTATGCCATAAACGTGAGCCGGTGTATGTTGCCTGTGTCGGCTGGTAGTTTTTCGTGTCGTATAATACGCGCTGGAGCTTTTATGCCGACGTATAAGCCGCGTGTAGCGTACATAACGCGGCAGTCGAACTAAAAGTATACATAAATGGAAGCGCTTGTAAAGAGTTAGAGGAGAGATATTGTCGTAAGAGGAATGATATTTTACGCGCTCTAAAAAGCCGGCGCAATTTCGTGTAAGGTATTAATTTAAAGAGGCGTAAGTAGATACTTTGGCTTTTGATTTTACTTTAGCTCGTCGTCATCGTCGTCGCCTGCGTTAAAAAGTTAACTTCGTCGTATGACGTTACGCGTAAAATTAAAACACTGCGATGACGACTCGTCGAGTGCACCGTATTTAAATCGTTTACGTAGACCGTACACAGTTCGAGTGTGCTCCAAACAACAACCAAGATGTAATTTTAGCCCTGGCGTTACGTTCTATGTAGTATGTACCTACCGACGAAACGTATATTCCCAACAGTATTCTCGAGAACTTGACGATACAATAACACGAAGAGACCGATTTTGTAACAAAAGCATACAGCTGCAACACCCTTTTTTTCCACTCAACCACCTTTGTTGAATGTTTTATCTCTTTGTTGAAGCTTTTTTTAGCTGAGTTTTCAACTTGAAAACGACTGCTATTACAGTCCACTTGATTTGGGAAGGAGAGGTCGGGGGAGGGAGAAGTCTTAGAATCATTTCGTTTCAGATTCAGAACATTTTTAATTAACTAACGAACAAGGTCCAACTTGTAGGTGCATATATATACCTAGATACTGGCCTTCAAATTACATTACTATACCCGAAGCTGACGTTCTTGCACCCGTTTCGGGTGCTGTAACGTTTTCTAATAGGAGTGCGCTAAAATGGTTGGTAACACTGTGTAAAGTTTATTGGAGAATTTCACGTCGGGTGGAATAATGTACATATTTCACTGGACTTGTATAGCAGATTTATGTAGTTGAAATTATTTCTTTGTAGAATGTACCTACTGATGATTGAAAAAATGTTGCTCGCATCGTTAATATTTATTCGAAGCGTTAAAAAACTCATACAAGTATATATATAAATTCATACTTTTTGCACTCAATTTATTCATTAAGATACATTAATACTCCTGGTAAGTGCAACAATTATCGTAATTCATGGTATGAGTGCTAAAAGTACATTTAAAGACCCGGATGCAACAAAGTATTGTTACTAAGAATGATCTAATATATATATATATACATGTATGCTGATAGCGTCAACGGAAATTGATAAAAATAGCTCAAAATTTAGTGAGAGAGTTTTCATGTGAATAGGCAAAAATACAATTGTTTCGATTTGTGATATATCCCAAAATGGTGGATCACCCAAATTTTGAGAGTTGCTAAAGCGAGAGCAAATAACTCAAAATCTTTGTTTTTGATCTCACATGAAGGGGTGGATCACGGACAATAACATACTTAAATTTTAGCTTCTCAAGTACAATGGAATAGGAGTTCAAGTGAAAAATATCTTTTCGGAGAAAATTTGAGCCATAAAATTACTTGAATCATCGGTATTCTTTATAAAATCAATCTAGACAAGTCAAACTTTTTGTGTGGGGTTAATTTGGGACCAAAATATCACATATTGAATTTGAATCGAAATTGTCAAAATTCGGGGAGCTTGAGAAACCTCAAATAACTAAAAAATGTGACTAATACGAGCTCATATGATAATTGAAAGTAAGAGGTATACTATTTCCCATATGACGGTGGAGAGGAGGAGCAACCTAGCGTCAAAATGTGATGAAGTTGTGATTGTCTTAGGATAAAATGAATCGAATAAGTGACTAATACATTCTGATTATAGTTTTCCAATTAAATTTGAGAGGGAGTTAAAGCAAGAAAGTGCTTTAGGAGGGAAATTATTTAATAGAGGAAATTTCATAAATCTCGCATATCTCATCAGTCATCACCAAATTGATCTAGAAAGGTCAAACTATGTAGTATGCAGAGTTAGTTCGTAACTAGAATATAACCCCTTGAATTTGGATCAGAATGAGTTCAAAATGGTGGATCATCAAAACTTGAGGATAACTTAAAGAGCGTCAAATTGCTAAAATTTGAGAATTATAGGATCGTATGATTATTGCAGGCAACAAGTAGGTACTACATATTTTAAATTGAACTTCTGAAGTCGTTTTGGAAGGAATGGGGTAGAGATTTTCAGATTTGACACCAAGTGTGTCCTTTGCACATGAAGAGGTTAACAACCATATTTACAAACCTGAAGAAGCCCTCCAATTGAAAACTTGGCGCTTACTTCTTTTTTGTTGTTGCAGATCTTGACTTACAAGTCAACACTGGTGTATGGTATTAATCCTACACAAATGATGCAACAACAATTCACTCCCAACTACATAACACCTTTGATTGAACAATGTCTGTTGTTCGACTTACAAGTGATCATGACCTCGGATGCGCCAATGACCGATCTACAACGGTCCATCATACGCGACTACTACGTATATTGTCAGAATATCATGAATATAGCTATGTTGGTTACGGTGACGTTGCAGAATAACGCAAGTGCTGGTAGTTCGCAAAGTCAGTCTCCGACCACTCAGACTTTCGATCCGCAGCAGCAGAGTCCGATGACGCCGGATATGATAAATGCTAATCTAACGCCAACACCGATGGATTTTTCGAATGGGGATTCGTCTCCATCCACTTTGCCTAATTCTGATCCTTCGTTGACATCCGATATTCCCTCAACGATCGATCCTTCACCAACACTAGATGTTTCGTCGATGCTCAATGTGTCGTCAAAGCCCGATGAGGGATCAACGCTCGATGTTTCTTCCGCGCTCGATGTGTCGTCAAAGCCGGATGAGGGATCAACGCTCGATGTTTCTTCGAAACTCGATGTTTCTTCAACGACCGATCCTTCATCAACCACCGATCCTTCATCAACACACGACTCTTCATTATCTGTTTAGTCTTCATCTCTTTGAATGGGGAACATGTCGCAGCTATAGAAATCGTATATAACTGTTTTCATGATGAGAGTTTCATATCACTATGTTTGTCCACAGATATACCAAGTAGGTTAAAATTTCAACAAGAAGTCAAAGAAGTTAAAACTTCTGTTTTCTATTCATCTTATGAGAGTCAAAATACAAGGTCGTAATTCTAAATTATTATGATCATGAAGTTTAAATTACAAAACATCGAGATTTGGAAGTGAAACCTAACACACACAAACTTCAATGTCCAAATCTTGGAACTGTTGCAAATCACAATACAAGGTCATAAGTTCAAACAACAGCAAGACAGTTATAACATAATATCTTTTCTTAAGTTTTTGTAATAAAATTATTTATTTACTGTATGAGATGAGAAATAAAAAAAAAAAAAAAAAAAATGTAAAAATTATTTATTGATTGTACGAGTATGTATCTACGTAAGCGATTTTGTTTTTAATTAATTACCTACAAGTTATTCCAAAACCTAATCATAATTCTTTAATTATAGTCATGTTGTTGCTTATAATACATAATAAACTGTTCGAAAGAACTTCACGTTCTTTTTTTATTTTGAACACTCTCGTGAAAAATTTAAAGATACATCGTTGTAAGCGCTGAGATTTCAGTTCTAGAATACTCTCACGATGGCACAAGATGAACATGTCAACATTTTCAATTCTGTTTTGCATGAACTGGAAGCGATGAGATATTTATCTCAAGACGTCAAGTCGTTAGTATTTAGAATCGATGATATCTCAGTGCTAACAACGACAAACGTGAAAAATATCCTTCCATTTATACGGGCATGAATGAATGAATCTGTTTTCAAGGTAGGTACGTACACATAACTACAACTATGTATTACGCAGGATGTTCGATTTTTTTAGTTTTTTTTTTTTCTTTCAAATTAAAAATGTAACAAGCGGCAATAACCCCAACAATTTTTGTGGTACATATAAACTTTTTGGTGATTTTAAACAATTTATTATCTTTCCCATTTGACTTTATGGAAGTGAAACCGGGTTCCAAGCAACGATCCTGAAACCTGCACTGAACATATCAAAAAAGAGTGAAAATTGATGAAATATGCAAGAACGAAGAATTTAAGAAAAATACAAAAATGAACAGGTTACAATCAAAACTAACATTTTCCAAAAAGCAGTTTTAAGAAAAACGCAAAATGAGTATTAAACAAGATTCTGCGTTATTTTAGATACCTTCAGAGGTTTTCAATATTGTCGCAGGGTTATAAACAACAATAAAATTTTTTGGTAAGTTGTAAGTTTGATTCTCAGTTTTTCATGTTCAGAGCATTTTATTTAGAAAAATGTGAGTTCTGATTTCCAACTATTATTTAACAAATTCATAATGACAATTGTAAGGAATAAGTAATGGCGGGGGAAGGGAACATGAACTATGTTGGATTGCAGACCTTGAAATACTCTGTCAGAATCCATCATAAAACACAAATCAATTTCTTTGGTAATATTTAGTATTCATTCTAAACCCCTCAAGTGAAAAACATATTAAAGAAAAAATGCAAAGAAGCCTAAAAATAAAATAAGTTGAAAATATATTTCAAAAAAAATTCTTAGTAAAAAAATATTTTAATAATAAGCAAAAATAAAAAATATTCAAAAATTGATGATTGAATATTACATTTTTACATAAAGAAAAAATATCTAAAAATGAAATAAATGTTAATGCAGCGTGCTCGTCAAGCTTTTCTTTCTTCATCATAGATTTTTAATCATTTACACATCATGTTCATTCATGCCTCTCATCAGTTCAGGTAATATGACTATACTTATTAAGACTCCGTTCGCTTCATATATCTTGCCAAATCTTCCACCAGAGATGTAAATGATTATTGATCGATATAATGAATTATAATTTTGAAAATAATCGCCAATAATCGATTAATCGGCTGTTAATGCTACGAGTGCAATGTTCAGGAAAGCCGAAAAACATAACTTTTATTGTTTTATTTTTTCGATTGCTAACCCATGAGTGTTTTAAAAAAAGTAGCGTAACATTGACCGCGTCCAATAGCTTTTCGGCATTTTTCGGGTATCGTTACAAAGCCAAAAAACAAAAATAATTGGTCGATTAATCGATGTACTTCCGATTATTAAAGATTATTGGCATCACGCAATTAATCGTCGATTAATCGAGAATCGTGACACCTCTGTCCTCCACAGTTCTCAAAAAACGTCAACCTTGCAAATATCCGCGACAACTACGAGTGGCGAACATTCGCGAAGGCAAGCTTGCTCAACGTTCCATTAGCAGATTGCGAAGAACAATTTATAAGCTCCATAAAAGACGTAACGAACCAAATACATAGAAGACGAAAAAGAAAAGACGAGCGTTTACCATTCGCACGACCAGGCTAATCAGCGGTTCGGTACAAATGGTAAGAAAAATACCCCCGGAAAGGTATATAATTTTCGCTAAATGAAATCGAATTTTCGCCTTCGACTAGCGGCATCGTCGCCGGCGACGGAAATCAAATTGCGGCAATAATTTAGCATAGGCGTAAGCGTTTTGTGCGCATTGTACGTTGCCCCTTTAACGAATGGTAACAAAAGAGCTCGAAACGTTTTTCCTTGTTACAAAACCAACCTAAAGAATAATAACCTCGCTATTTGTGAAATAAACTCGTGAACTTTCAATTGCGCCAAAATAACGTCCACTGCATTGCACCGCCGCCTGAGGCTTTGTTTTCATCGTAGGCGAATGTGAAAACTTTCTTTCGCCAACGAAAATAACGCCTATAAGGCGACTATCTATTTAAAGCGCCATTCGAGCGATGTAATCCGCAGTTAGAGATGTCGACGCCGAGGTCGATTCCGATGAATAAAAAGAGAGCGAGTGAAAAGCAGAATATACGAGATTCGCTATATACACCGAGTACCTATTTATTTACGAAAGACCGACGAGCGAGGAAGGGAAAAAACGCTCGCTGGATACTTACATCGGAAATCTAATGAAAATAAATGTTTTCGTTTTGCCGCCGCAAATACGTACTATTTTTTCCACCGTTTGAACATAATACCTATGATAGAGATCTGCTATAAACGGCCAGAATCGAAGAGACTGGCTCGAGCTATTTTTTTGTTTAACCATCCGGAAGAGCGGACATTTTTCGTCGCATCTATTACATCGGCCTAATACCGATCGGGAAGTTTTTCTTCATTGATTGGCATCGAAGCAGGCGTAGGACAATTCGCGTTGAAGTATTTTTCATCTGTCCTAGCCCGGGATTAGTTTTCGATTTGTTGAAAGTTAGGCGCTACAAACATCGGGGTCCACATAACTACGTCGTCTCGAAGGAATCTTTCAACGGATTGAAGGTGCGCCCGATACACGCCACTTGACCGCATCGTGTAGTCGGTAAATTTCCATTTTCTTATTGATCGAAAGCGTTTGTTTTTAAAAACATACAAGGCGGTCGTATTTTCGCAGCCTGCATTCGCGTATCACATACGAACGGCGAGTATTCGAACCCTTTATACGTCACGTGCCGAGCCGCCGTCACCGACGTTTCGAAAAGTTTATGATTTGTTGAGGACCATCGTATATAGTTTTTATAACTGCCGAGGCTATTTTGCGGTACGGCCAGGTTTTCCGCCAGACGTGAAACTTTGCCGCTTGTACAGACGTTTCGTCGATTTATTCGCCCATTTCGGACCTAAAGCCGAGTCGTTTCCAAGTGTCGACCGGCGTTTACGTATTTCACTCTAAAATGGTCTCGTTCTCTCGTAATGATACGTGATCTTTCCATCGGACGAGTGGCGAGCACTTGGAGCGTGGATTTGCACCCCATCGGTACGATTGCAGAGATGAAATTTCCTCAACTATTGGTCGATGTAAAAATAGTCAATGTAGCCAACGCGTCGTGTTTATGAAGGGAAATGCTAGCTCCAAATAACTTTTCAAGCAATTCCGATCTTACTTTTACCTGAAGAAAAATAATGGAAAGGTGGAAGGAAAGTGTTGGAATACGTGATGTCTACGGTTGACGATTTGAGTACTGAACTGAGATGACCGACTGAATTTGGCTAGAAGAGGACTAAGAGGGTGCTATGTTATTTACATGGTACTATAGACTTGGTCTAAGCATATCGCGTCAAATTATGTGCAGATGTTAGTTTTCACAATATGAAATCTTCAAATAAAACGACTTAAGGTATGTTTATGAAATTACACAGCGATAATTTTTGCACTAAACATGAAAATGGAAGTAGCATTTTCATGTGAAGCAAAATATAGAGCTATAAGTGAAATTCATTCAAGGAACTATGAGGGGAATTTCATCGCAATACTTGTATCCAGCGATAGTAACAAGCCAATGAAATAAATTGAAGTTGTAAGATCTAAGAAGAGAGCTAACAGCTATTCTTCACGTGCGCATAAAATTCGTTTGTAAATTTAAATCTGAATTAATTTATTTGTAAATAAATACACGTTTATTGAAGAATATCTTCATTCCGTTCTTTAACATGAAAGAGAAGATGACTTCATTGCATTGTTTTTTGAAATACTTGCGCTTTGATACCCATCATAACGAAAAAAAAAATCGTACGGATTTTTCGCGAAGTCAATTTTACAGAAAATATGGATTTTTTAGAAGCTTATCTGGCAGCATTGTTTTGCAGCTGTATATTCGCGTTTCACACTTCTTCCAACTTGAAATGATAACAAGAGGGGACAAAGAACTATTTGCTCCGCACCAGCATAGTTTTCTCAGCTCGTAGAATTCAGCAGGTTCGGATCCAGCAGGCGAGTCACTAAGAAAATCTCGTTGGGCCGCGAAGTATTTGAGCCTATTGAGGTAAAAATTGGGCCGCTTCAACATACAAGCTTTGATAAAAAAAAAAATTCTATAAATCCATAATTTGAAAAATGAGAGAAAAAATTGGGCCTATTAATAATGGACCATTAAAAATGAGATTTCTCGGTGGGCGGCTAAATTTTCCTATTTCTGGATACAGCCCTGGAATTCAGGAATCAAATAAAACATTCTGGGATGGTGAAGAGTCTGCAGTTAGACGATGAGAAGTTAGCAAGGAGTCTTCAGAATGTACCAATTCAGGGACGTACCGAAAAGGGGGGAGGGGGGAGCTTCCCCCCTTGGCTTTTGGAAAGTTGGTAAATTTGGAGTTTTAGCGTAAAGTTGGTAAATTTGACCACTTGCGCAGCATTATTACAGCTATTTTTACATTTTTTGAAGACTAATAAGAAGACTGTGACATCTTATTGAACATCTTATTTTCGCGGAGCAAAAAAAAAAAAGGTCACAACAGTTGGTAAAATTTCATGGTATAAGTTGGCAATTTTTGGTTTTCTCCCCCCCCCCCTGAAGAATGTCCTCGTTACGCCCCTGTACCAATTGCAAACACATAATAAGTACGTCTGCGTACCACATACATTATACGTATAAGCATGGTAGGGTAATGTAGAAAAAACGTGCTTCGATTTCATGAATTTTCAACGCAATTATAAAGAAGATACTAAGAAAGTTGCAAATTTTCGTATAAGATAACTCATTGAAAATATCGTACTTTTTTCCGTGAAATGATACAAAATGAATTAGCAAAAATTAATGTGTGATATTTATTACAATTTACGTTTAAAAAATGAAAATTTCGTTTCTCAATACAACACAAACCATTTCAAATTTTAATGCATGTTTGATATATAAATAAGAAATAAAAAGCAAAAAATTGATTCGATTAGTAATTAAATACATTTTTCTGAATATTTTAAAGTATTTTTAAGTACATGCTGGACACTTTTTACACAAAAAGACTGGTATTTTTAACTGTAAAACATATCCAAATTATATTTCTGCTAGGAAAATCGATTAAGCACCTGTAAGATGCGATTTGAGATGCTGAATATGATTAGGGCCTTTCCATTTAAATGTGAGCGATTTTTTTGCGGAGTTATTTCGATTTCTTGATTTTCGATATTGTTTATTACCAATAACTTGTGTATACCATGCATGTAATTACAAAAAAAAAATCGATCTAGGAGACTGAAATGTTTATTATGGGTTACCTATTGCAACAATGCACTTTCGCTTAAAATTGAAGGGATTGTTGAATAAAATACATAGATTTTTGAAGCATTATTTTCGAAATCTCAAGATTTTAAACATTTCAAAGTTTTGGTGGAGACACCAAAGCGACTTTGAATGTCAAAGTTTAATGAAAACGGCTTGGTTAAATTTAGCTTCACAAATCGCTTTTATCCCCAAAACCTTTTTTAAGGGTTAAACTGGAGAAAAAAATGTGATTTTTTGTAGAAATGATGCTATACTGAACACCCTTAACTCTCCAAAAATGGTCGCATAGAGCTAAAAATGTGTAACAGATCAATTTCAAATCGAAAGTAAAAATATTAAAACTTCATCATAAAAATGGAAGAAATTTTTTTTTCAGTTTCGCCTTTAAGTTTAGGCACATCAGGAGCAGTAGATACATCTAATTGAAAAAATTAAATGCCTAATAGTCAACGAAGAAGAATCTTGTTATACCCACTTCATTAATAAAAGATGAGTTTCTCAGAAACTGACTCAGCTAACACCCAGCAGTTCAAATGATATCGGTTTATGAGCACATGCGTATTTCGAATTTGGCCATTTCAAGGAATATAATCGATAAAATATGAATACGTATACCAACATTTATCAGTGGAAATTTCAGAGTCAAAAGTTTCCTGATGTAGAGAGAAGAGCTTCGCTTCTAACGAAAATATGAATATTTCTCACCTTCACTCCAAATCCACTTTTTTAAATTCCTATTTAGAAAGTGCAATAATATATGGAGATAAAAACATTCCATGGTCTGTGTATTGATGATTATGACTAATATCAGCAGGGCTGCAAAACCGAAAAAATATTGGTTCTGGTTCTGGTTCCCAAATATTGGTTCCGGTTCCGGTTCTATGACTTCAGTTTTGATTCTGGTTCCGGTTCTGGTTCTATGATATCGGTTCTGGTTCCGGTTCCGGTTCTTATCGATTCCAAAAAAAATATGTATGACCTATCAAAATACTCCATTTTACAAGCATAATCAGGAGGGAGTATTGAAACCAAAATTTGAAAAATAATATTATTGCGAAATGGTCTTGTAAATTGTAAACAACCCCAAGATCCCGAATTTTATCAGTTTTAGATAGTATTTTGCGAAGATGTACGATATCACAGATCATAATTTATAGAATGAAACACTACAACAGTTACCTACAACCTTTGACTATCGATAGGTAGAGAGTATACAGCTATTAGCGCCCTCTAATCTTATTAATAGAGATTAAACTTTTCTAGAACCGGAACCAATATATTTTCATATCGGTTCCGGTCCTGGTTCCGGTTCTCAGTAAAAATTTTTGGTTCCGGTTCCGGTTCCAGCTTTGGTACAAATTTCAAAATATTGGTTCTGGTTTCGGTTCGGGTTCCAAAATTTTATCGGTTCTACCGGTTCTTGGCTCCGGTTCGGTTCCGGTTCCAATCGGTTTTGCAGCCCTGAATATCAGAGCGGAAAATTTTCATTCACTGGGATTGGAGGGTGATGCAGCGTTGTAATGTGTACGGACGGTAAAATTTATAAATCAGGCACTGCAAAGCTTACGCGTGCTGTGCCCTTGAGTCGGCACTGTGCGCAGTTCGTTTCATGTAACATAATTCATTAAATTACAGTAAAACAAATAAATAAATCCATATAATTGATTTAATAACCAGTTAATTATAATTAGCAAACATAGAAGACAGATTTATGACGCAAGTGTTCAGCAAATGCACGATAACCATGAATATCGAAGCAGATAAATTTTAGTAGCGAGAGAAAAATTTTACATACGCTATTTGATTGTATTAAATTCGCGAATCAGTTAGTAACGTTGCGCAAAATGTCCAGAAACTTGATAGTGATTTTGACGGTCTCGTTATGCACATCTATTGTGGTACAAGTACATGTAAACATATATTAACATATCACTGTGAAGCAAAAGTAATCAATTTTTTTATGTTCAGGCTCAAGATCTCAAACCCTGTCTCAGAGTCGATAGTAATCCGGATCCAAAACAAGATGCGATAGCTTTATGCAATGAGATCGTCAACGGTACAGCAGATGCGTTAAGTAAAATTACCGACATCCTCTGCCGCAGAAATTTCGCACAACGTAATGAAATTTCTAAAATATTCCCTACCGAATGCAGGACTTGGGTAAATACCATTCACTCATCATTAGTATTACCTTCATTGCTGAATGATTAATTTACAAGGAACTTTCTAAATTGAATATTCACGCAGAGCCTATGGGATGAATTGAGAGTACGAAATGACATTACGGATAAATCCAAGAACTTATTAGGATTTTTGCTATCCAATCCGAGTCAAATTTACTTTACCATCATAGATAACATAGTCAACGGAGTATGGAATGATAATTTCTTAATATACTACATGGTTTGCTCACTCACAAACGAAGAGAAGGCTGATTTAAAGAATGCATTTCCAAACGGTAAGTATAATATGAAAATATTTTTAAATTTCTTGTTTTCTTTTTTCCCTCTTCTTGTTTTATCAAACCAAAAAAAAAAAAAAAAAAAAAAAAAACGCTTTTGTTCACAGTGAAACTACTTTTAACTGATTATTCAGCCCAAAAATCCCGAGTTGGCGGCAAAGTGGTGTTGGTGGATATATGTTTTGTAAGTGAAACGATTAAATTAAAAGCGTAATTCAATTTTTCATTCATCAAAACAAACGAATTTTTCGTGAAGGTAAAATTACTAAATGAGTACAACAAAAAAAGATAGTACATGTGCAGGCTATGGAATTTCAAAATTCTTAAGGTATGGGTTAAATGAGTGAAGTATCGTTAAAATAAAAGGCCAAGTTGATATCCACCAGGGTTACAGTAATTTTCAAAAAATTAACTTCTCATTGAAATATTGAACACGTCAACTTTATTACTCTATTGTTTCTTCTGCTTTTATTAAATATTGAGAAAAAAATCAACTCGCACATCATCACGCTGCCTCACATCCGATTGGCTCCAGCAACTAAAAACTAATCAGCTTTGAAGGTCTATTCGCTCTACCACTTTATTTATCCTCAAAATTTTAACTCATTATGATTCAAGCCGTCGCGCAAGAACGAAAATACACCAATTCGCGCTTCTTCGCGTCAGATTAATTCTAAAAACTAATCAGCTCTAATGAACCATTCACTCTATCACTACTCGAAGTTTCGAGTCGATCATTAGAGATTTACACAAGTTGTTGTTCAAAAATGGAAAAAACTTAAATTATACGACCTCATGTTACCTCATCCGATCCGACTTCAAAAACTAATTAACTCTTTAGGACTACTCAATCCACCTTTCTTCAAAATTTTGAGTCAATCCTTCAAGTTTTATTTGAATTACTGTTCGAGAAAAGCAACAAACATAAAAATAAAAACCATATGCAGCCATGTTGCATTACTGGAGTTGAGTTTTTAACTAGGGCTTGTTCAGATTTACAAATAACAATGCTAACCTCTTCATGTCTACAGGCCACGCCCAATACCAAATCCAAAAACCGCTACCTTATTCCCTTCCTGACCCCTCTCCCAAATCAGGTAGCCTGTAATAGCTATCGTTTATAAGCCAAAACTCAACTAAAAAAAAATCGAGTGAACTCTATAGTGGACTTATTTGAAAAGGAAGGTTTGCTAAAAAGATTGAACGAGTCATAAAATCTTTTGAATCCCACATGTATATTATCATCTCCTCACCAAATGTACTAGAAGAGCACAAACTTCATACATAAAATTTGTTGAGAACTAGAACATGATTTATTGAATTTGAATTTGAATGGATAAAAACTTTTGAAAAGGCTTAAGGGAAGTTTATTAGATATTATAATCTTATTTTTTACCAGTAGGCAAGGAATAGATACTCACCACATTATATCGAATATCAAACTTTTTACTTTTTTTAGAAGTGATAGGTGGCTGTTTTAAGGTTCATAACTGGCTTCATATGAATAAGTTAACAAAATGTTTCTGCAAATCTAAACAAGCTTATATTAAAACCTCATCTTCTGTAATGCAACAATGGTGGCTTGCAGTTCTTTCAATTCAATCTAAAATTAGATTTGATCTCTTTAGCATCTTCAATTCAATGAAACGTAAAACGTACGACTTACATAACTTACATTGATTTGTTGGTACATTCGATTAGATAGGAGTTTGAAATAGGTATCCTCAATCAAGTATTCTACAAACATCTATTTTCCTCAGAAATTAAATCGAAATGTTTCCCATCGGACAGCAACTCAGAATAATAATTAATCTAATATGTATATCACCTCCTACTAGGCTCAACGAAAGAATGAATCAAATACAGCAATAACAGATGAAACCGTGGAAATCGAAGTTGGGTATTTCAAAGATAAAGGTAAATATATATTTTTGATAATTAGTTAACGAATCTTCATTTATATGCTCATATTTAAATACTGCTAAAAATTATATAGAGGGTGATAATTTCCGACAAGGAGTTAAAGAATTGTTTGAGAAATATTCCGATTCTGAAATCCGAAGAATATTTCAGAAATACAGAATTGTTTATTGTAGCGATATTGGTGATAAAATAATGGAGATAACGGAATGGAACATTCCGTACGCGACCCTGGGTATGTATTTAAATAACAATGGTGATGCGTGAAGTACAATCGAGGTACTAATATGAAATATCTATAAACAATCATATAGCTAGATGTATTGAAAATCTCCAAATGTGCTATGCAACACTGTTACATTATTTCATCAAGGAAAGCTTAACGATTGGCGATTATATCACTATCAATTACGTGATTGCGATTCGAACCGAGTATGATCTGTTGAATATTAGCGAAGCATACAACAACCTTTACAAAGCTAATTTAATAGATGATATACAAGTAAATATTTCCTATTACGTATATCATATATTATAGTTCGAATACTTTAATAATCACGATTAGGAAACTAAGATTGCAACTTGTTTCAAATTACAGTCACGTTTCGGCGATGATCCTGCATACTGTGAATCAATAAATAAATTGCTTGGAAATTATCCTGCAAATTAAAAACGGTTTGGAGATAGCTTTTCTTAAATTACGAAAATAAATTCTTTGGGATTAGGTACTTGATAACTTGTAAATTGTAATTATTTGAAATATACGTAAATAAATAGAATACGTTTTATTATGCATGGTACGATAAAATTATGAGTAAAACACCTAACAACTCACACTCACGCAAGTGTCTATTAACTTAAGTCCTCACAAGGTAGACTGATGAAGCGACAAAATGAGCTATATGCTACCGAAATCCAAGTTGCCAAGTAAACCATCTATACGAAGACAGGGAGCCATGATTTGTACAAGAATGTAACTCCCTATAACGCATGTTAGAACTGTGTTCTGTATATATCGCTTCAGGGGAGGAGAGGGAGATACACGATTTCCTTTACCTTCCAACTTTTTAGTTTATTTATATTCGCGCTTCACACTTTCTTGATCTGGAAATGATAACGAAATGCGGCAAAGAACTGTTTGTTCCGCACCAGCATACTCTCCTCGGATCTAATACTTAATCTAGAAATTGAATAAAGTATTCTGGGATGGTAAAAAGTTTCCAGTTAGACTATGAGAAGTTGTTAACATGTCCTCGAGACGCACCAATAGCAAACATATAAGTAACACGTACTGTCCATCTTCTATCCATATCTATATGTGAATCTGCATAGTTTGAGTTTTTTATTTGTGACTTTTCACCACCACAACGACGTGAGTGGTGGTGATTTGAAGTGACGAGGCGTAACGTGATGCGGCTTGAGTCGAAAGTGATGGACACCAAATTGGGAGGATAGGTAGAGTACGTAGACTTTCAGGGATTATTAGTTTTTCAACTTGAGGAGGAATGATTTAACATGAGGTCACTTTTTTTTTTAAACGTTCCTTCTCTCGCTGTAACTAAAGTAAAACTTGACAGATCGATTCGAAATTTTGAGGAGTGGTAGATTGAGTAGGTCTCTAGAATTGATTGATTTTTGAAGTCGAATAAGCATGAGGTAACGTGACATCATGTAATTTTAATTTACAATTTAAAATATGAATTTTAAAAATAAGTACTGTCTGGAATATATTGTTTTTTAGAGCTGTTTGAACGTAAAATGACCTGACCTCACACGATTCCAAGTTTTTGGTTATAAGAAGATAAATTACGTGAGGTCATGTTTTGTATGATACTTGTTTTAATTCGAAATGAAAAATCAGTAATCAATAGTTGATATGTTTAATTAAACGAACACAAGTGAAACATACATTTTATATGCCGATTACGACACGTATGCGTTATAACACGGTCAGTTATAGACTATCTAACTTCTACATAATAACGCGTTACGAACGAGAACAGAAAAAAAGAGAAAGTTGGAGCTGGGGTGGATTGTCGTCTATTGTTAGAGACTGGTTTAAAGAAGAGGGTGGAATTAGAAAGAATATGGGCGTATAGCGGAAGGTTGATAAAGAGAGAAAGAGAAAGAGAGAGAGAAATTGTAACATACCGGCCCCCATTGAGGCATTGCCCTCAATAAGGAAGAATAATAAAATTACAACAAGTATAATGCAAAAAGAAAACAGTTGAATACAACTTAATGTTAACGATGTATGTTCAAAGTAAAAAAAAATAAACTAAATTAACAAACAAAAAAAAAAATAGAGTTTTTATGTTAACGAAACACGAAATGAAAAGATATAACTTGAACACCTTAATTCTAGCTGAAAAAAAAAGAAAGGCATTAGTGGGAGAAAGGAAAGGAAATTTTACAATCGTTGGGTAAAGTTATTCATAAACAGGTAATTTTGCAATTTTTGCTATCGGTCTTTTATAAATTCCACTATGGGTTTTTACCTCAACGACGCGAACTATTTCATCTTTTCCAGGGAACACGTTGATAATTCGACCAAGGGTCCAGGTTTGTGAAATAGCATTATCATTATATATAATGACAAGGTCGCCAACCTTCAAGTTTTCATTTATGTTGTACCATTTCTTTCGTGGTTGGAGGCTAGCGATGTATTCTTGCTGCCATCTTTTCCAATGGGAATGGGCTAAGAATTGTATGTGATGCCACCGTGAACGGAGTTTATTGAAATTTTCATCTGCAATTGGCTCAGGAAAGGCATTTAATGGAGAATTGATTAAGAAATGGCCAGGTGTGAGCGGTTGGAAGTCATTGACATCTTCAGAAATTGGAGTTAAAGGGCGGGAGTTAATTTGTGCTTCAATTTGCGCTAATAGAGTAGTCATTTCTTCAAAACTAAGCGCTGCATCACCAATGGTTATTGCAAGATTTTTTTTCACAATTTTTATGTGAGATTCCCAGAGACCTCCCATGTGAGGTGCGGATGGTGGATTGAAGCTCCAGTCAATTTGTTTTTGAAGCAGATAGTTCGTGATTAATTCTTCATTTTGTTTAAGGATGTTGTTCGCAGCGACGAAGTTGGTTCCGTTATCTGTGCAAATTTTTGATGGTAGACCACGACGTGAAATAAATCTTTTTAAGGCGGCAAGAAAAGCTTGCGCGGAGAGTTCAGAGACTAGTTCTAAATGAACTGCCTTTGTTGAGAAACAGATGAAAAGGCATATATAGCTTTTTTGTTTCGTATTTGACCTCAGGTTCGACGCCTTTGTTAAGACTGGTCCGGCGAAGTCTATACCAACTGTAGAAAATGCTCTATTGAATACTGCCCTTGAAGAGGGTAGTTGACCCATGAGTTGGCTCGTAGGTTTAGCGTTTTGTTTGAAGCAATTTATACATTTTATTATTACGTGCTTGACCTGGGTTTTTACTTGGAGAATCCAATATTTTTGGCGTAATAATGTAATTGTCGTATTTGTCGGAGTGTGCTGATTAATCTCATGAATGTATCTGATTAAGATATTTGAGAAATGGCATTTTGGAAGTATAATTTGATGTTTTTGATTATAAGACATAGTGGAATTCTCCAATCTTCCACCTACACGAAGAATGCCTTGATTATCGAGGAATGGATGTAGTGAACTCAAAAGGTTACGCTTATGTAGCCTTTGTTTTTTCACAATAAGATTGATTTCTTCTTTGAAGTATAGTTGCTGCACAAACTTGATAATCTTGAACTCGGCTGTTTTCCAGATTGCAAAATTAATTTCAATTTTAACCGATGGATTTTTAAGTTTTTTGAAAAACAGGATGCAATAGACTGTTGATCGAATTAATTTAGCGTAGTTTGAAAATTTGTTGATAAAATTTATTTGGTTTTCACTACCAGTTATGAAGGTTTGAGTAGATTTTCTCTGTTCTGATATTGCTGCTGCTGGGGACGATTTAATAGAGCTGGAATTTTTTGGCCACTTTTCACGAGGTAATGATAGCCATGAAGGTCCATGCCACCATAGAATGTTATTTTGTAAAGTTTCCACAGGTATACCACGGCTAGCAATATCAGCTGGGTTATCAGTTGTTGCTACATGTTTCCAACGATAACTGGGTAGTATTTCAATAATTGAAGCTGTTCGGTTTGCTACAAAAGTTTTCCAGGTACTGGGATGCTTAGCAAGCCATGCTAATACAATTTCAGAGTCAGTCCATGCATATACTGATTCTTCAGAAATTTTAAAAATTGGTAAAACTTCTTTGATTAACATTGTGCCAAGATAAGCTGCTGATAATTCGAGTCGTGGAATCGATACAGTTTTTATTGGAGCGACCCTTGTTTTCGCTGTGACAAGAGATGAATGAACGCGGTCGTTTTTTATTGTTCTTGCATAGACAGTCGCTGCATATGCTGCTTGGGATGCGTCAACGAATAAATGGAGCTCGGTTTTATTCTCTTCGAACCCAATATACCTCGGAATCGTGATTTTTTGAATAGAATCAAATTCCTGTTGATACAATAAAAATGTTTCTTTGAGTTCCTTGTTTTCATTTGGAATTTCATCATCCCAGTCGATATTGTTTAGCCAAAGCTGTTGCATTAATATTTTCAACTTCACGGTGACTGGGGCAATTAAACCGAGAGGGTCAAAGATTTTTGAAATCTCAGATAAAATATGTCGTTTAGTGATCGATTTGACAGGTTTTGCTGCAACCTGAATACGAAGCTCATCATTTTGTGGGTGCCAATAAATACCTAGCACTTTAATTTCTCGAGTAGAATTGATTTCGTTGCAGTTGAAATTAAAATTAGATGACCACTTTGATAAGTGAAAACCATAATTTGATAGCACGGTTGAAATGTTTTCTTTGATTCCTAGTGCAGCATATTTGTTTACTGCACCAGTGACAAGGTCATCGACTGAAAAATTATTCTTTATGATGTCTGCTATTATTGGATTTTCGTTTTCAATCAAAACGGATATTTCCTTTAGACATCTTGTAGCTAAATAAGGTGCAGAAGTTGTGCCATAAGTTACAGTATTAAGTTCATAAACTTCAAGCTTTTTTGTTGATGAGTCGCGCCAGATAATTTTTTGGAATTTACGGTCTTCAGGATATATTAAGATTTGACGGTACATTTTTTCAATGTCCGCTGTAATTCCAATTTCATATTTTCGAAAATTTAATAGAATATTGAAAATTTCTGGTTGTACAGTAGGCCCTGTTTTTAATGTATCGTTTAAGGATAAATTCGTTTCAGAATCACAGGAGCCGTCGAATACGACTCGTATTTTATCTTCTTCCTTTTTAAATACAGCATGATGGGGTAAATAGAAACCATCATTAGAAAAATCAGTTTTTTTCATATGGCCTAACTGCTCATATTCTGTCATGAATTGTTTATATTTTTGATACTTCGACTCATTATTTTCCAAAGATTTTTCGTTAGATAGGAAACGTCTAATTGCAGTAGACTTATTATTACCTAGTTGTTCAATGTTTTCTTTAAATGGTAATTTAACCATAAAACGACCATTTTCGATTATTGTAGTTTCTGAAAATAATTTTTCACATTCTTGTTGCTCAAGTGTAAAATAAGATTTTGGTTGTACCTCTTCAATTTGCCAGAAACGCTCGATTTGTTTCTCCAATGTTAAATTATTAACAGTAGTATGAGTCAGATGTGTAAAAGATACTTGGTGTCTAGGTCTTGCAAATAAGACCCATCCAAATTTCGTATTTCGTAGCGCAAAATTTTCATTCAAGACGATTCTTCCTTCAAGCAATAATTCATCAAAAAATTCAGTTCCTAAAAGAATGTCAATTTCTTTCGATGTTTCAAATCGATCAGCTAATGATACATTTTGTAATTGGCAGTTTAAGATTAATTTTGTATCTAGAGGAGGTATAGACTTAGCGATTTTTGGCACGATTAATGCGGAAACATCAGCCTTAAAAACACCATTTTTTGATGAGAGATTAAAGGTGGTTGAAAAAGAAGCTTGTTGTACGGCTTTTTCACCAAGCGCTCTAACCTCAACATTGCACTCTTTACGTTTAGCGCCAATTTTTTCGACGAAACATTCAGTAACATAGCTTTCATCGGAAGCAGGGTCGATTAAAATGCGAGCTTTTATGAAAGTACCATTATTACATAACACCTTACCTTCAGCTGTTGGTAGGATTGTTTTGGTTGAACAGCTAGTGTTCGCGGTAAATGATGTTGCTGATTTTTCAGTCGTCTCCGTTAATTGCGAAGTTTCCTTTTTAGGCTCTGTTGATTGCGATGTGGTAGCATGTACGCGTGTAGTGGATTCGTTGGTTTTTTTTGATTCAGATGACTGGTTGGGCCGACGATTTGAAGAGGTGAAAAAGTTTCGATGAAGCGAAGAGTGGTGTTTTCGCTGGCAGGTTTTACAGCGTTTGGTCGATTTGCAGTCATATAGCGAGTGGCTGGGTACAAGGCAATTTGGACAAAGAGAAAGAGATTTTACCATCTCTTGACGTTGATTTATATCGAGCTGCGTGTACTTGGGGCACAAATAGAGCATATGTTGATCTTTACATTTTGGGCATTTGATTGAAGGATTGATTGCGTTGGAATGGCGAGAAAAAGATTTTTGATCTATTTTTTCAAATGGACATGATTCTACTGCTTGGACTTGCTTCTTTAAAAATTTTTCAAGCTTGTCATATGTTGGAAATGTCGTTTCACTAGACGTTTCGAGTTCCCAATCTCTACGAATGCGTCTAGGTAGTTTTGATGTAATAAGGTAAGCAGTAAATGCGGCAGTTTCAACTTCTGGATGACCTAAGGCTTTTAAACCACGAAGCGCTCGATTTGTATTATCTAATAATGTTTGTACTTCGATTTCGTTAGTAGCGGAGGGATGATTAAGTAAGGTAGAAAAATGTTTTTGAATAATAAGTTTAGGGTTTGAGTACCTCTCTTTTAGAAGTTTCCAGGCCTCCTTGTAGCCGCTGCCTGTATTTTGCATATTTTGAATAATCGAAGTTGCATCTCCTTCGAGTGAAGATTTCAAATAAAAGAATTTTTGCGCGTCTTGTAGATCGTTATTTTCATCAATGAGGGATTTAAATAAATCTTCGAAAGTTAACCATTCTTCTCTCTTACCAGAAAATTTAGGTAAGGAAATTTCAGGTAATTTAACCCGCGTAGAGTTATTAGACGAAGAAATGTTAGATTGAGGTTGACTTACTACTGTTGGTGAAGGTGATGTTCCTGGAGGCGGATTAAAAGCTTTGTAAGCAGCTAAATATTCAGCTACTTTTTCTTGTACCTCGATAGATAGATTGATTTGGTGATCAAGATTTTCATCATCAATGATGTCTTCGATTTCTGATTGAAGAGCTCTGTATTCTTCATAGAGATTTGATAAAAGTTCTGATTTTTGTTCAGCTTGGAGTGGTGTTAAATTCTCTCCTGGTTTTAACGCATCTATTTGTTTAATGCGGATTTTTTGCTTTTTGAGTAAGCGTTCAATTTCCATGATAGATCAGGTGAGTTACGATTGTTGAAACGAGATTAAAGATCTTGATTGAGACTATAGGTCTTGATTGTAGATTGAAGATTGTAGATTGTAGATTGAGTTACAATTGTTGAGGTGATATTGAAGATTGATCTTGATTGAGACTATAGGTCTTGATTGTAGATTGAAGAGTGTAGATTGTAGATTTTTGATCAACGATCAGATTATGATTTACGCACGAACGCGAAGAAACATTTGATTCGATATTTGATGTAACTAATACTATAACCCAAAATTAATGATACGAACGATCGCATTCACACGAACCTTTTCGAGATAAGCGGATACATTGTATCCGGCCCGAGGGACCAATGTTTTAATTCGAAATGAAAAATCAGTAATCAATAGTTGATATGTTTAATTAAACGAACACAAGTGAAACATACATTTTATATGCCGATTACGACACGTATGCGTTATAACACGGTCAGTTATAGACTATCTAACTTCTACATAATAACGCGTTACGAACGAGAACAGAAAAAAAGAGAAAGTTGGAGCTGGGGTGGATTGTCGTCTATTGTTAGAGACTGGTTTAAAGAAGAGGGTGGAATTAGAAAGAATATGGGCGTATAGCGGAAGGTTGATAAAGAGAGAAAGAGAAAGAGAGAGAGAAATTGTAACAATACTTGATAAAATTTAGGATAAGTGGAGTGGTAGAACTTTCGAATTTAAAAAAAAAATTTTATTCTGGTAAAAAAATAAATTATTCTAATAACATTCTCTAAAACAGTGTAATTACTAATTAGTAAAGTCCGCTTTTAAAAAACTTTAATATCGTCTAGTTTTCTTTTAATGCCTTTCCCATACACCGTATTGCTAGTATACATCATACGTACGAGTCCGTAGTGTAATGTGAAAAAAACATTTTTCAATTTCAAGATTTTTCGACAATTGTAGTGGAGAGTATTGTACCTAGAAACGACTTTTCGTTTGTTTGATTTGTAAGTAAATCTAAGAAAGTTGAAAAATTTTTGTGAACCTCGCTGAAAATATCGCACTTTTCTCTACAAAATGAAATAAAAAGAATTAGCAAAAATTATTTTTTTTACAATTTAAATTTAAAAAATGAAAATTTCATTTCTCAATACAACACACTGTCGTAGATCCCAGTCAATTTCCAAAATTTTTCCCCCGAATCTTCATCTAGCGGATGTAGTTTCCCCGAAAATAATTTACACGAATGGGCAATTTCTTCAATTTATGTTCGCCTTCTCAAATTGCTTTTTTTTTTTAATTCGTTTATTTTTTGTCGTTCAGCATCAACGGCTATTTGCGACCAATATACAGTAAATATATAAAGATTACTTTAAAAAATTTTATAACATTATTATAAGCATGTTCATCATTGCATAAGGTTTCGGATAGCGATTTTCGTTCGATGTCACAGTTTTTTCAGTGTTCCGAGTACTTATTACATTTGCTCAGGAAGTGGTCCACAGTAATATTTTTGTTGCATGTGTCGCAATAGAGAGTTTGTGTTTTATCTAAGATGCGTTCATGTGTTTTAAATAAAAACCTTTTTTTTAGGAGTTAAATTAGAGAAAAATGTGATTTTTGTGGTTCTAAACCACTTTTTCGAATTTCAATTCAGGAAATGTATAGAAATTAACAATTTTGTGGAAAATTTTGAATCACCGAAATTGGAGAGCGACGCAACGTTGTAAAGTAAATAGAGAGTAAAGTTTCTAAATCAGATACTGCAAAGCTTACATGTACTGTGCCCTTGAGCTGGCACTGTGCGCGGTTCGTTTTATGTAACATATTCATTAAATTGCAGTAAAATAAATAAAAAAGTCTATAAAATTGATTTAATAACCAGTTAAGCATAATTAGCAAATATGGAGTGTTCAGCAAATGGACGATAACCATGAATATCTAAGCATATAAATTTTAGTAGTGAGAGAAAAATTTTACATACCCTATTTGATTGCATTAAATTTGCAAATTAGTTAATAACATTGCCCAAAATGTTCAGAAACTTGATTGTGATTTTGATGGTGTCGTTATGCACATCTATTATGGTACAAGTACATGTAAACATATATTAACATATCACTGTGAAGCGAAAGTAATCAATTTTTTTATGTTCAGGCTCAAGATCTCAAACCCTGTCTTCAAGTCGTTGCTAATCCAGATCCAAAACAAGATGCGATAGCTTTATGCAATGAGATCGTCAACGGTACAGCAGATGCGTTAAGTAAAATTACCGACATCCTCTGTAGTAGAAATTTCGCACAACGTAATGAAATAGCTACTGTATTCCTTGGCGAATGCAGGAATCGGGTAAATTCAATTCACTTATTATTATTATTATTTTCATTGATGATCGATTAATTTATAAAGAACTTTCTAAATTGAATATTCACGCAGAGCCTATTGGATGAATTGAAACAACTAAAAGGAATTACCGATAAATCCAAGAACTTGATAGGATTTTTGCTATCCAATCCGAGTCAAATTTACTTTAGTATCATAGAAAACATTACAAACAGGGTATGCAATGATAATTTCATAATATACTACATGGTTTGCTCACTCACAAACGCAGAGAAAGCTGATTTAACCAAAGCATTTCCAAAAGGTGAGTATAATATGAAAATATTTTTAAATTTCTTCTCTTTTTTTTTTTTATTTCTTTTTCCTCCTTTTATGAAATCAAAAACAAAATACAATTTTCTTCACAGTGTCCGAAGTTTTAACCAAGTATTCAGACCAAGAAAACCGAGTTGCCGGCAAAGTCGTGTTGATGGACATTTGTTTCGTACGTGTTATGATAAAATTGAATGGGTATTCCAATGTTTCATTCATCAAAACAAACGAATTTGTCATAGAAGTAAAATTACTCAATAGGTACAACAAAAAAAGGTGATGCACAAGTAGGCAGTGGAATTCCAAAATCTTTCAAATATGAGTTAAATGAGTGAATTATCATTAAAAGATAAGGTCTAGATAGTTTCAGTTGCCAAAGTTGATATCCACCTGGATGATAGTAATTTTCAAAAAAATTAACCTTCTTATCTCGTCACATGACGTTATTTCTACTTTCAATACTCATTGAAATATTGAAACTCGTTAACTTTAAAACTTTATCGTTTCTTCTGCTTTTATTAAAAATATGAAGGTTGAGAAAAAAAATCAACTCACAAATCATCACGCCACTTCACATCCAATTGCCACAAAAACTAAAAACTAATCAAAATTAAAAGGCTATTCACTCTACTTAAACGCAAAATTTTGACTCAATCTGTCAAGTTTCATTTGAATAGTCAGGGGAGAACGAAAAAGAAACCCAAGTGAAATCAATGGAGGACTCACTTCAAGGCGTATTGAAAGAAATTTTGGAACTACCCATATTGATACAGATACATGTAATTTCAGAATTTTTTAGCTGAATTTTAAGAAAGAACTAAGCTATTGCAGCAAATTTCAATATTTTTCTAATTTTTTTGAAAAAAGAAAAAATCAAGAAAGTTTATATTATTATCGTAGTTCAAAATTCTTTTTAACAAAATATTTACTCATAATTATAGTTGTTTTATCTAATTTCTTCATATTCCCTACTATCTTCGAAATTAATTTTTTTTTTTACCAGAGTCGATCTTAGCACGAAAATTCACGCTAAAACTATGGTTTATGGGGAAGAGAACTTGTTTTTTATGAAATAAACTACCAAGTTTTCGAGTATTTTTGAGCAAAACTTTCTAAATCGTGAGAACTAAGAACATCATTATATTCGTGACCGAATTGTTCTGAACGGAAGTCGGAAGCCCAAATTCTAAAGATTTTTTTCACTGCGCGGCGCGTGGGGAGATCGTAATGCGTCATATGAGCAGACATACATTAAAACGTCTCTAAAAGCTTAGGGAGCTTCAAGATGACGTCTGGTCAGCTCGTAAGGCACGTTTAGAGGGGCGACCGACGCTCCAATGCGACAGCAACATAGAGTAAAAATTAATCCAATACGTATATCAACTCCTACTAGGCTCAACGCAAGGATACATCAGATCCAGCAGTAACGGATCAAATTGTGGAAACCGAAGTTGGGTACTTCAAAGACAAACGTAAATATCAATTTTTAATGATTACTTAGCGAATATTAATTTATATGCTAATGTTTAAATACCACTAAAAATTATGTAGAGGATGGAGCGTTCAAGCAGGGGGTTAAAGAATTATTTGAGAAATATTCCGATGCTGACATCCGAAGAATATTTCAGAGTTACAGAAAAGTTCATGGTCGCGATATTGGCGATAAAATAATGGAGGGTGTAACATGGAACATTCCATATGCGACACTGGGTATGTATTTAAATAGCAATGGTGATATGTGAAATACATTTTAGGTACTAATACGAAATACCTATAACCAACCATATAGCTAGATCTGTCGAACAACTCCAAATGTTCTATGCAAAAATGTTAAATAATTTCTTGAAGGAAAATCCAAGAGGCGATGTTGTCGCTATTAATTATGTTTTCGCGATTCGAACCGAGAAAGATCTGTTTAATATCAACGAAGAATACAAAAACATTTACAAGACTAATTTGATAGATGATTTTCAAGTAAATTTTATATTATATTAAATTTTATTATATCATATCGTATGTATTATATTATATTATATTATATTATATTACATGATATTATAGTTCATATAGTTTAAAATCATAATTAGAAAAGTAATACTGGAATTTGTTTTAAATTACAGGCACGTTTCGGTGATGATGCTACATACGGTGATTTAGTAAAAAAATTGTTTGGAAGTTGTGTTGCTCCTTAAAAACTGTATGGAGATTGCGCTTCCTAAATTACGAGAATATATTTTCAAGAATTATTCTGATTACTTGCAAATTATATATAATTATTTGAGATATGAATAAATACAATATCTTTCACCATGTACTCGTATTACACATGACAAAATTAATGTGTTTTCAATCACAATTCAACAGTAACTGCGCAAATCTAAAAAGAGTGTCCCGAACACGATCCAATTATATAATAATTTAAAAAAATAAATAAATGAAAAAATACTTTTAATTTGGTTGTATCTACAGAGATAAAAGGAAGACTTCGTAATTAAATCACAGCATTGGAAAAATCAACCTCGAAAACACAATAATTAAATTGTTACCATTCGCTTATTTGCGAACATAAAATCATGAAAAAGATTTCCATTAAGCACAATCATGCTAAAGACCATAAGGGCGCAATAAAAAAAAAATGTAGGCAGCCATGCCACATTACTATGGAGCTGAGTTTTCAACTAGGGCTTGTTCAGGTTTGGAAATAACGTTGCTAAACAAACCATGAATACAGGCCACATCCAATACCAAGTCTAGGAACCCCCACTCTCCACTTCCAAAATTACTTAAGAAGGTGAATTCGGAACAAATGTAGCATTTCTTGTCATTCAGTAATCATATGAACAGATATTTCTCAAATTATTACTTACTGCTTGAAGCTTTTCAAATTATTTTCAGATTGTTAAGATTCGCCATTTTAGATCCATTTTGACTTTGCTCATATCAGTTACATTTCTAATACTAATTTGAGACTCCTCCAGCTTAATCAAATTTTCATAATCATCTATTTTGCAACAAATTCAAGAGGTCATATTTTGGTCACCAACTGATCTCACACATAATATTTAACCTTTCTACGTTGATTTGGTGAGGAGATAAGGAAGATTCGAGAGATTTCATGACACAAAACTTCTTCAAGAAACCGTTTTTCTCCAAATCCCTTTCAAATACGCTTGAAAGCATTATTATTATTATATTAAATTTTTTTATATTTGATTTTATTAAATTTAATTTAGTTATTTTCTTTGATAAATATAATTTTTTTTTAATTGATTTTTGTTATTTTTTTTTTATATTTGATTTTATTAAATTAAATTTAGTTACTTTCTTTGATAAATACAATTTTTTTTTTGATTTTTGTTATTTATTTTTTTTATTATTATTAATTATAGAATTTTTTATGTTAATAACTTATTTTTTAATTTATTAATATATAATTTTGTTTTAATTATAATTGAGATGTTAGTGTCTGTGACTCGATCTTTCATGTGAGATCAAAAGCGAAAAAATTTGAGCTATTTGCCCTTCTTCAGCTTCCCTCAAAATTCGAGTCATGCGCCATTTTGAATTTTATCGACAAAACAAAATAGTATTTTAGTCGTATCTCTAAGAAGTCTCTCACCAAGTTTTGAGCGAATTTCATTAATACCCGCCGACATTACTCATGGGAAAAAATATATACCTATATAAATACTCGGGGGCTTCGCTCACTGGCCGCTTTGCGGCCCAACCCCCAAGCAATTCTCGCTTCGCTCGAATTGCCTTCTCGCCCCTCCGGGGCTCGCCTTACCCTCTCGTAAATAGTTGTTAATTATATGTGTCTCAACAAAAATGGTATTTTTGATAATAACTCGACTATCATCATAGTTATATATAAAGCTGCAAGGTAAAAAAGTCGAAAAAAACTCCCGAACTTTTTCTATTGCACCTAGAAAGCTAATTTGTTTTTAATCGAAAGCTCATAACGTGTACTATTAGTAAAAAATCCGAAATTCCGAAAAAGTACACCCTAAAGCCCCAAAATTCGAGATAAATTTTGAAAATTTTGGTTTTTTCAATTTTTTACACTATAATTATGTCCGCGAATAATAAAGTAGTCGCGTTTTTTACATGGCATTTTAAAGAGGATGAAATTCTGAACATTTCGTTCACTTATACTTATATTCTAGAATTTGAACTTTTTGAGATATTATGGTTCTAAGTTTCGTAACTTGTGCTTCTTGTTTTATAACGAAATAACTCGAAAACTACGCATCCTAGATACGTACTATAAGCGAGAGAAATGTCGAGAATTCAGTCATCTATAAGATGGCACACTTCATTAGTAATAATAATTCCAAAACTACGAAAAAAAGAAGAAAAATGTGGAGAAAAAAGCCTCTCGGTTGGAGTGCGTAGGAAGGGTGTGTGTTTGTGTTGAACGTGGGTGTGCAACTTTGTGCATTTAGCATTGACGGGTTCCAACTGCATCAAAAATCAGTGTTGCAGTCTACTAAAAATCATCATTTTTTAGCGTTTATACTCTAGGACTCGACTTTTTGAAATATTACAAATATTTTTATTCGAAGTTTCGAAACGCGTGGTTTTTCTTTTAATGAAATATCTCGAAGACTACGCATCCTAGATACGTACTATGAGTGAGAGAAATGTTGAGAAATCATTCATCTATTTGATGGCATACTTCATGAATATGTATTAATTTCAAAATAACGCATAAACAAACAAAATGTCTAGGAAAATTCGTAGGTGTATAAGTTTATGGGTGAAACCTTTGAAGCGTTAAATTATATGAATATTAGTATTTTTTTGCTATTTAAAAAAATTAATATCTGAGTTCTCTATATCTCCCGAAAACTGAAAAAATCTTTTCAAGCAATTTCTCAGATATCATCAAGCTTTTATCTTTCCTCAATCCACCTAACTTCACTCCCTTCTCTAAATATAAAATGACTTGAAAATTTTCTCTTACGCGCCTCTAGCCCTGAGCTGTACATGGTGCAGAAAGAAAAAAATACATTATTATTATTAATAATAATATTATTATTATTATTATAAAAAATATGATGCTATCAACCAAAGTGGTTTGACCTATAACAGGTTACACCATTTGATATCACGTGAAAAATTTCAACTTTATTTTTTCAAGTGCATTGTTTACTGATGACGTCAATATGAGCAACTGTGAGTTGATAATATCAACAGCCAATAAGGCATCAGTCTTAAGGAGTATTGATAAAATTTCGATCTCCCCTCTTACACCGCAAAAATTACGAGTCCACGTGTACATTTAGCTGCTCATATTGACGTCATTCAGAACCAAATATTTTTCATTTCCATTGGTGATTGTTCTCAGACTCTTGTGGCTGGGAGAACCAATAGAAATTTATTAAAATTTCTTGGTGGCCAGCGGGAATGGTTTAACCTGTTATAGGTCAAACCACTTTGGCTATCAACGACATTACTTTGAAACACACAATCAAAACATCAAAACAGAAATAATAATTAACGAACGCTGAACCTGCTATACGGTACGCTCGCTTGGCGTGGATGTGCACGCATATACATGCACTACAATATGCAACACGATGAAATAACGTGCAGTTACAGAGGCGAATGCCCTTTCCCCTCAGTTAGACATGCCCAGCAAAATAAAACGTTACATTT